>JAQFYM010002612.1:0-22701 GCA_034694785.1 Agrenia bidenticulata
TTTTCTATATTTTATGATTTTCAAGTTTCCATGTATTTTTATTAATATAAAAAGGAATTCTGTTTGCGCATTAAAATACATAATTAATTTTTCCTAGCAATTAAATTCCCAGTCCCAAATTTTTGAGGAGGAAAAAAGACGTAGTTACTTCACCTTGGAAAGAAAGCGTAACTAAGGTTTACGGCCTTGGTTGCTGCTGATGATCTAAGCAAGACATGTGTTTAACCGACTAAGCTACACCTTAGCCAGTGAGAATAAAGGAAAACTATTATTTAAAGTATGTTATGCTATTAAGTTGCGGAGATTTCCATGGTTATTCAGGCTCATCATTTTATTATCATCATATTTCAAATACAAGGGCTGAAGACAAGCGAGGTTTTTTTTTAAACTCCGACAGGAAGCTCGGATTATTTTTCTGAATCTTGAAGAGATATCTGTAGAATAAAAACATTACTTCACAACAAATTCCTCAATAAAGTTGACGGTTCAAAATCTATTAAATTCTCACTTCAGAAAATGTTGAATGGAACAATCTTTCCCTTCTCTTATCTTCTTCTCATAGACTAAGCCATAAACTATGGCAAAGTTGCTAAGATTCACCACGCCCATAAGGATTTCGATACACCTAGTTTCCAATTCCTCAACTTTGTAGACCTTAGCAGCTTTAATAAGGTCGAGGGTCTTGCCGTAATCTGAAAATAGTGGCGTCGTGTCCGTGTAACAAAACTCTAACATCCCTTCGATTATCTCTGAGTCCTCATCCAATGCCATACTTTGTAAGGGTTCTGACAAAGATGCATTGACACATTTGTCAAAAAAAAATCTAGACTTTGCTACCAAATAAAGTTTCGAATTGAATGGATACTCAAAAAAGTATGGGAAACAATGCCAGCTTCTTAATAATCTAATACCACACTCACCTCTCAAAACTTCACTGTGTACTGGATATTCAAAAAACCCTACCCGGATTGTCATATCCGACCCTTCTGTTACCCTCCACAGTTCGTGGAAAGATTTTTTATGGCTTTCAATTTCGTCTTCATCGACGTCCATTGGTTCTTCAATTTTAGCGTATCCATCATCACTGATTGCCTTAACATCCAAAGACCCCAATTTTGCCTTCGTATCCACATTTTCCAACACCACTGTTTTCCTGATTTCCTTTTCCGTGTAAATATTCATTGTAACTTGGAATCGAATTACTTTAGGGGGAATCATTCCAAGCTTAATCTGTGGAATGAATTTGTCCCAGCCGTAGGTACAATTCGTTTTTGTAAATCGTTTCAGACCACTCAAGCCTATGAAATTTAGTCTTACAAACGGATCAAAATAAACTTTCAATCGCAGAAAGAGTTGCTTAGATTATGAACACCACCTTTGGTATGTAAAACTTTTCCATCCTCTGACATTATAGAGAGTTCGTAAGTTATATTTATGTGTTCAACGGTATCATCAATTTTGAACAACCATAAATATAATGACACGTATCGAATTCCGTTCGCAACGTAGCAAGGTTTCAGCAGCAACGTCCTATGCGCATGTTATGCAATCATTTTTTTGTAAATTCACGCAATCAATTCGAAATCATTTCTTGGATTATTTATTTATGATATTTACATTACCATTCGGATGAAATCCCATGTTCATTGACCACAGAAAACTTGCCTGAAGTTAAATGATGAGGTCTAGAAAGGGATTGACCCTCACCCTGACCTTGTTCTTGTTCAAAATATGCGTTCAAAAATGTTGAAGAAACGTCCCAGTTAAGTTTCCTTGCTTCCATATGAAACTGTGTAGGTATGAATGATTAGGGTCATGTTTTCATGTTATAAATAAATCGCCTTTAAACTTGTTGAAGGTCATAATACCAATTTAGAAGGGTGGAGATTTATATCAACAGAAGGGGGATCCTGATCGGCAGGTGCTTTTAGATCATTCATGATATTGCGGTAGCCTTCACAACTCGTATGATGAATGGGAAATTCCAGATCTAACTACGTGTAGTGAAGTCTACCTGTCGCTTGGCCTAGCACCGTAAACGATTTTCAGAGCTAACAATGCATCATGCATTTCATGGTCTAAACCGTTAGATGTAAGTTCTTTCGTCTCCGTAGAGACTCGACCATATTTCTGACAAATTAATCATTTGTACTCGACATTTGACATACCTCGGTCGGGTCCAACATTTTTTGAAACTTTAGTCCATTATGCTTTTGCAATTTTAGGTCTAAAACAACTAGGACGAAATTTGCAGAGTTACTGTAATATTTACTATATATTTTTTTACTTTGAAAAGTTTCAAGATTCAATAGTTCATTTATTACAATGGGGTTGGAAGATATAATAAAGGCGACTAAGGATATAATAGACTTAGCAGAAAAGACCAAGAGAATCGACATCGACAAACCCCGATGGGATCAAAGTACATACATGGGACGGTACCAGCATTTCTGGACCACGACAAACCCTCTTAATCTTTTCCACTCGGAAGCTGAGCTAGATGCGGCCAAGGATATCGTGCTCCGATACAGGTAGAGTTGGCTTCCTAACTTTTCTAAATTTTTATCTCAGTCACAAGCTTGTAACATATTTCAAACATATCCTTGAAACAAACATGGAATAGGCGAGGGGAGAGTTTTCCAAATATGAGCGAAGATGAGCTTTGGAAAAATAAGAATCTTTTTGACTCCGCATTCCACCCGGAAACTGGAGAGAAGACTTTCATAATTGGACGGATGTCTGCCCAAGCACCCATGAATATGATTATCACTGGGTGCATGCTAACGTTCTACAAGTATGTGCACTGTGGTTACTAATCCCAATGATAAATATTCAAACAAGAGTACATTTTCAATTTATTCTAGGTCATTATCTGCCGTGGTATTCTGGCAATGGTTCAATCAGTCATTTAATGCCGTGGTTAACTATTGTAACCGAAGTGGAGCGGTTGAGATCGATAAATCGTGAGTAGTCGTTTTAAGCTAAGTTAGGAAAAATATTAGGCGTACATTAATAGCCCATTTTACTCCATTAAATTTACAGAGAAATGACCACCTCGTACCTTTCAGCTACCACTGGAGCTCTTGCCACTGCAATAGGACTGACCAAACTTGCAACGGTATGTTACATTTTAAATTCTCGAATGCTCATACAATTTTAAGTTATATTTAATTAAATCTATGTTTCCCAGAATGCACCCATAATCATCAAGAGGTTAGTCCCCTTCACTGCAGTTGTTGCAGCCAACGCTGTTAACGTTCCTCTGGCTCGTCAAAGGTGATAAACTGAACTGAGCAAGTTTAGAATTAAATTCAATAATTCGAACTTCAAAAAGTTGACATTACATAATTTTTTTTCAGGGAAATTAAGGACGGGATGAAAATCATGAACGAGAGGGGAGATAACTTGGGCTCCTCTAAGAATGCCGCAATGATTGCCATATCTCAAGTGGTTCTCTCAAGGGCTATGATGGCTGTCCCTACGATGGGTTTGTTTATACTTTTAGTCCCTAGTAGGAATGGGTCATTAGTGACGAAGTAGTAGTGGCTATTCTTATGCATAAAAATATTTCTAGTTGGGCTCCCGTTTATGATGACCAAGTTAGAAAAGATGGGAGTTCTTAATAAATATCCAAAGATTTCTCTTCCTTTTCAAATGATTTCCTGTGGAGTTATCCTTACATTTTCAACCCCTATGGGTTGTGCAATATTTCCCCAGGTTGCTTCGATTCCTACTTCCTATTTGGAAACCGATGTTCAGGTATTAAATCTTATATCCCTTGGCCTATAATGAATTAGAAGGAGTGATGAAGTGTATTGATTACGAATCGATTTTGTGTTACAGAAGAAACTAAATAGTTCACTAATTCCTCCAACTCGGATTTACTATAACAAGGGACTTTAACTATTCGTATTTATGTAACTTTACAATGTATGAAAGCTACACTTTCGGATGTTCTAAATCCAAAATTCCAATACATGATTAAATAATATTTTTACATGCAATCAATTCCCACTTGTACTGAAATGATCGATCCTTGCACAGTACACAGAGGGACATACACAAATTATTTGCTACAAAGTTCTATTAAGGAAGTAGGGGTGGGCATATTTGTTCTGTGTGTAAAATCCTGCATGTTTTGCCACCGAATTTATCGGAAGTCTCGAAGAGTACAAGTTCTCCGAATTCGGTATCTTCCGGTTTTTGCAACTCCGTCGAATTTCTCTCAAGCGCCTGTTTTGTGACTGACGACTTCTCACCGTCAAAACATCAGACGAAGGATTATTGACAACTTGCCAAGAATAGTAAGACAATCCTTCTAATTTCTGCGAAAACGATCCATTAGTATTGAATATCGGATTACGAGTATTACGAACCTCCGTTTTGAAGCCCGCCACGTCTGCTGCGTTAGTGGCTCTAATTATTCCCCGTAAGACCGGATTTATCTTAATTGAATTGATGGCATGGTGCTGGCCACGATTCTAGGCCTAAGCATTAGCCTCGTTCCCTGTTTGATGGTAAATATTTACACGGCTAATGCCAATGCAAATATTATATTAGAGACTTATCTAAAAATAAAGTGTGATTTATCTCACATTCCAGTTCGGGGCGATCATCGTGATTTCATTTCTCCTCTGCGACTGCGAATATATTGGCGAGACTGTGGCTAAGCACTTTTGTGCGTGGAAAAATAGACGGAGAGATAGAATCAAATCTCATAGCAAAGATGGTATGATTTAATGCAACAAAATGTGGGTCATTTAATTCATTAATTAATACTGGATCGACCTGATTTAATTTACTTTTATAGTTACCGACAAGAAGAAATTAAAACACGGGAGCAACTCTCAAAAGCAGCTTTCAACAACTAAAGCTATTCAACGAAATACTCTCAACTCGTCTCCAGTCCATTTTGAAACTCACATAGTGGAACCTGCTACTGCACCAGTGCTTGATGGAAGTACGAGTCACACCCAAAACGATGAATGCCAGGTCCTTGAGTCCGATCCACCCCCATCTTATGAACAATGTGTCAAAAGTCAGACACCGGAGCCGCATTCCAAATTTGTGTAATTTCAGATAGATGCACAGCTTGTTATAATACTCCTGCAATAACGATTTAATTGAAGCTATTTTCAATGTATAGATTAACTCTCGAGTTGAGAGGTATTTTTTAAACGACAGAGTCAGCTATTGACTTTTCCTTCACGTCTCATCCAGCTTAATTATTATTCTGTTAATCCAGATTCTCATGATTTAATATAATAAACTCTCTAGAAAGGGTAGTCCCGGGAATTTTATGGCATCATTCCAATATCTTAGCTCATCTGATGAATAGTGATGATGTGATAACCATGAACCATGAATCTAGAATGAGATCAAGTGGGCAAGGTGCTGAAAGACTTTCCACTGTGGTCCTCCTGGTCTTGCCTAACTTCACAAGTTGGCTTCTGTCAGATCCTCTCGACTTTTTCTGCTATTGATCGTAGACCTTGGTGTACCAAATTCAGTTGTGCTGATGCAGACGTTTTGACAAAAGTTTAATGTATCTCCCTTCCTCTCACGTTCGATTCATGGCTAAAATACATACATTATTATCTTATGTGTTATAAACATGGTGGTCCAGGTTTATGTTCTTTTGGTGTTAAATCTTCATGCCTAGAATTTTCTTATCTATTAATACACCAGCAGCCTAAGCAGAAGGAACAAGGATTATTTTGAGAATCATATGGAAACAAAAAATAAGTCTCTTGGACTTTAAAAAAAAAATCCGTCCTCTCATGTATCCACCCACGTGCATATGCATTTATGATCTGGTTCAAGTTTTACAATTTTAACAAAAATAAATATTTCTCTGAGAAAGTTTTTTTTACGAAAAGATTTTATTTGTCAATCAGGTAAAATAGCTTTGATTTGATCGCTTCTCCTCCAAGTTCCAGACCAATCCTACAATAATCCCATATAATAAATTATATGTAAACACTCATGGAAATAAATTTATTGAATATGACATTAGCATGCGATGGGAATTTCCGTCCAACTCAACCCATCAACAAGAAAGTGTTTATGGTGGATATAATATATTTTGACAAAGTCTGAACTTTACAAGCTATTCCACTCAGCCCTTTCGTCTACACACTACACACGTCAAAGTACAAACTATAAACCAAGGAATAAAATAATGGAAATCGTTATCTTAACTATTTGCCCAAAGCTACATATTTTCCATAAAAGGAAGGCGTAACCCTTTCACAGTAATCATCCATCCCATCTACAATCATTTATAGACCAAAGACCTGTGCTAATATAACAGCACAATTTACGATCCAAACCGTTCGAACTCGACTAGCCGACCCTTAAATCTTTGGTTTTATGTATCTCTTTGGAAATGGTGCAAAACTGTGAAGCAGGAAAGAAAGCTTTTTATTTTATTTTCTACCGCAATGAAAAGTACGGAAACGTGTACCTTTGTTGTGCTCTCTGTATCGTAGCTTCAACTATAATAGACGGTGTGGACTCTGTTGTTTTGTTTATGTAGGAAAGCAAATGCAAGATTCTGCGCCAATTGGAACAAGAAGACCTGCATTATGCCGATCATCATGATCATCATCGCCCCACGATCACAAGATAGATAACACCCGGGTATTTTCTTATATACCGACTATGAACTTTGAGCTATATAATAATACCCCGGACCTTGTTACTCAACAATCAAAACGGCTGTGGTATTTTATGCTACGAAAGCCCCTCGTATCTAAACCAATAAAATCCCTTCAGAGTTGATGATGTTGATTTCCTCCCTTTCACTAGCGTTTAGTTTACGGGAAGGGAAAGCACTCATCATCATATCATCGTCAGCATCTCTGCCAAAATAGGAAAAGGGGATAAACTAGTAAAATAGCTAACAAAAACCGATTTCTCTTACATATCACCTCCAAAAGCTTGTCGTTTTTTTCTACTCAAGCTGAATATCCTGAAAATACCTGCTAAGCAAGTGCCTTCTATCAAAGTATCAGGGATTGTGATTCATGTTAGGATATATGAGAACGGTAGTCAGTAGTTGAAGGTTTTTGTAGGTTTCATAGTCAAGGTTTTTTTACGAGAGGAATCCATTAACAAGGACAGAGCTAACCAAAACTCAAGTTGCTCAGGCACTCTTCTCTGACTCTGGCTATTACGGAGACTGAGATCACTCGGTTTTTATCTGCATGCTTGTTAGGTTGTAGAGAAATAAGTTGCCCGTTTACCCTGGCCCTGGTCTGTTGGTCGGTAGTTGGTGCAGTCTGTACAATATTCTGGGTTTTTTAGGGAATTTATCCGAAAATTCGGATCAATACCTGCTGGCGTCAAGCGGGAGTTTCATTCTCCCTGATTAAGACCACCAAACCACTTAACCAGTCCCCCCTCCCTCCCCAATCATTGTTAAATATTGTAGACATTTTTCCATTATCTACAAGAAATATGAGAAGAATGTTACCGAAGGGATTTATTAATTTTTCTTAGCCTTCGGCCATTCTTGGCTGCTTGGTGTTTTCTGTTTAAGAGACTTTGTCTTGTCTCGGTTTCTTTTAGTTTCTTATCCTTCATCATCTGCCACTTTCTTAAGTCTTCTCGTACCTCTCATTTCCTGCTACTTGCTGTGCTCTTGTGGTGCTCTGAAGACTTCTCTCTATTTGTATACTTGAGAAGACATCATTTACTAAAACGTTCAAAATGGTCGATTTCGATTTCTCATTCGAAGATTTGAAGGGACCCCTACTCTTTATAAGTGGAATGATGGTTGGTGTCATTCTGGTAAGCTTCAAGTTTCATATCTCTCGCTAATTAATACTTGGTACTTGAGGACTAACTTGGGAGTATCTGCTCATTATTGAACATTGAAATCACTGAAATCAGCGACAAAAGAGAGTTTTTATATGTAAATATTTGATCAAATTCTTTCATCAACACAAGAATTAAGAAAATCTGAACAACATGGATTAGAAGTTCTATAAAAATTTTAAAATAAAAAGTTTATGCTCAGATATCGCTGAATATGTAACTTACAATTGCTTGTTGAATGGAATACATTAAGCAATTATAATCTGACAAGGTCTAACCATATTCCTCTGGAATGGGTTAAACTTAAGAGATTGTGATCGTTGCCAAAAATAGGATCTATAATAATCCCATCTGCATCTTAAGCTCGAACCTACATACTCGTACAAAAATATGCAAACTATTTGTAGTCTCTAAGCCAATTTGATCATGACACTCAAGAAACCAAAGAGAAATTAACTTTAAAAGTGCCATTTATACTGAAATGTTAATTTTATTCCCAGGTTGCAATAATATGGTATTTCGTCCACTTACGAAACGCTCATAAGAAAAGACAAGTACAGCAAAAACCCTCAGAAGATCCACAAGAAAGTAAGCTTTTTTGATCAATATCCGTGAATGCCATCAAAGGTTATCCGTATGTTATCCACATCAAACTTAATGTATGTCATGTGGTGGGGGCTGATTTGTTTGTGATTTATTTTGTGTGACATTTCAGTTGAAATTGAAAGTGAAGGAGAACCTGAGCACTACTCACCAGGAGCAATAATAGTTCAAGATTCTAGAGGAGATTATTTACTAGAAGACAAATCCCAACTAGGTGGAATTATAGATTTTAAAAAGGTGCCCCGACATGAGTCCGACAGACAACAAGCCCGACGAGACTTAGTCATTCAAATGTTAATTGCGGAGAGTATGAGTAAATGAGATAAGCTATACCGGAGGGTCAAAAAACAAGATATGGCAAGAAAACGGGCTGACCGTGCTAGACTTATGCGGGACGAATTAAGCAGACTGAGTATCATTAATGACATGTCATCTTACTATGGCCTTGTCAAGTCAAAAGTTAACATGCCTAATTGCATGGGAGTTGGCAACAGACACCGACACCAATCCCAACAATACTTGGATGATACGAGTTCCGTCAGTCGGAGTCACCTGTACATCTAACACCACTTTTATCAATATAGCATCAACCATCAACACCAACACCGTTTGCCTACTCACTGATTCAATATCACCGAAATGCCATTTTTCTCGGTTACCTTCACCTTCGGATGTCGACTGGGGGAGGTCTCAGTGACCCTTTTGAGGTTATTGAAGGTAGCACAAGTTCATTTAATAATTTCATCACCTTCCACATCTCCAATTATGTTTCCCAGATTTATCCCCTAGTCGACTCCCCTGCCTGAATTACCCTTCGGTACCTCACCAACCACACATCCACGTTTCACGCCTAACATGTACAGCTTGAAATGAAAACATGACAACTAACAACCAGAACCACACAACTCAAGCGCTAAAAGCCGTGGTTTATTTTCCAACAGTATTAAACAAACGTTCTTTACGATTAATTAACGAACTTACAATATTCAAAAACTATGACTTAGTTCATATATATATATATGCATAAAAACTTTAAGACATTTTGTTCTTATGATTGTGGCCTCACCTTTGGATGCCAGCAAGATGCACAATTGTCTCATACACAGTGAGTATGTACTTTGACAGTTGTGTAATCAGATATTGTTAGTGAGATAACCCAAGCGCACTAATAGTTAATATTTAAACTATGCCACTACTAGCTGTTAGTTCTAAAGAAAAACCCTATAAATAACCTATTGAATATCTCTGCGAGATGTTCACCAGCTCTCTTTCTCTCAAAACGGATGTAAATATGTTAACTATTTTATTGTGAGTTTATTATAGAAAGGAAAACCAATTACCTTATGTCTGTACGACGAACTAATATTTACGGATACGATCGAATGACTTGACAAGTTTTGAGTCATCCGGAAAAGTTTTATTGCCAAAGGCTCACTCAAATAAACAGTCAAACCTTCTCTAGGTGCTAGGGCTACGAACGGTTGTACTGTGAATTATATATTACTCAGCCTAACAATTGTTTTATGGACATGATCCAAAATCCATAAACTTAATCCTTAGGTATGTAGACAGTCAAGGGTTATGACAGAACAATACATAAATAAATAGTACATAGCAATTCCAGTCATATCCACAAAATCCAGTAATAATCTTCCTCTCTCTCTCCATCTCAATCTCTCTCTATTAAAAAAAAAGTCGGAACCCTGCTCTTATCTTATGATATGATGACCAACCAATAGACTTTAAATGTTTAAATTTACTAAAAAAAACGAATATTATTTTGTAAACACCATATAGTTAGAATGAGTTAGTATTGACTTGAATGATCTATCTTTCTAAGTTGTCGGTTAAAATTGAAGAGAAAGACGATATACCAAAACTAGCCTTGTACTTTTAGAATTTTAGGATCTTAGGATTTTAGACTCAATACGTTCGCAATAATTGTTCCCACATCTTAACCCGTATATGAAGATGATTGTAATTGATTTACATGTTATGAAGATATCGACGAGTCCGTTCATTCGTCCTACTTTCGGTGGGATGGGTTGAAGGAAAAAGAAATGTTCCTTATGTGTCTAATATTATTTACAAAATGTTTACTTTAGAATACAAATAATCTTTCTGGTTTTCTAAGCTTGTGGATTTAGATTCTAGGATCTTGTGATGTTCAAATATTATTTGAGCTTTGGCTCAGTCAACTCTTTACTTTTGTTACATCATGTAATTTAATTCGTACGGTTCATTTGTATTTGTATTTTTGAGTTTTTTTTATTTATTTTTTATTAATCTTTCTACTTCTGTGTACTTTTTATACAATTTTTTAAACACTGTGTATGTCGTTTGTATTTGTGATTTCGTAAATCTCCTCAGCCCATCCTGTTTCTATCATCACAATTGCGATTGTATGTACCTGAAGTTACACATTTCTCCCCGTTGTAATGATACATTTTAGACACATAAGTTAATAATTAGTCCGATAATAATCCCTGAATACAAAATAACAAAAATATTGGAATTATACAAATGTCTCTCTATATCTGTAGTGTACCAATTACCCTCTTGTTTGTCAAATGTATTTCATATTTCCACATAGACAACTCCCCATAAAGTTTCATCTCCCCTGTACCATTACACAACGAAATGTGGATAAATATGAACCTCTGACAAAAAATGCTCTGTAACTCTTAAGTATTTAATGTATTCAACATTTGATCGAAATATTCAAGTGTTAATAACCGACATTTACACCTAGGACTAAAAACCTTAGGTTTTTGCCTTTAAATACATCACTCTACTAAAATATTGCGTTGAGAAAGAAAAAAAACATTCTACAGTATAATCAAGTTACGAAGGGCAATATGTAAGCCTTGTCATTCAAATATTTATAGTTAACTAGAATGGAAGTTATGAGGGGGAGTGTCTGCACTGGTGCACCCGGATTTCAATAGCTTGACGAGTTTACAAATGACAAAACCCGCTTGTTGAACTGACAAAGCCATTTCTCATGATATTCCGAGGGGACATCAGCAATACCATTTCCATCGTAAGCATTCCAACAGATAATATTTTGAATGGTTAAAAAGTTAAATGGGAAATGGCGTTTGTACTCGTTCCTCCTCGTCCTGGCGAGGCGACTTGGTCTTGTGATCTCAGAAGTATTTATGAGAAATTGCAAAGTGCGAGAGCAAGGAATCTAGAACGAACTGTCTAGCTCAATTTACACTTATAACTTAGTCATATTAAATAATGCTATATCGAATATAGCTCATACCTTCACTGTTACTCATACATGATAAATATGCCTGCATATAAATATATAAATACAAATATATAAATATATTCAGTATAGAATGATGTTATTCATAATTCATATCTTCTCTACAGTTTCTCCCTTCGTTTGAAATACGAATAAATAAAATACAACTGAGACCCTTGTGTTTAATGCTCCGAACATGATCATTTCCAAGTATTCTCAACCATGAGCTTATACTCTCATATATTCCACTCTCACAAGGAATTGACCCGCTTCCATGTTGGCCCATCTCTGCTGCTTTTTAAATTCCAACTTCAAAACTGAGTTTAATTGTGAAGTCTTCCTTCTACTCAATAGAAGCTGTTCTAAACTAAAGTTGCCTTCGTAAAATCATGACCATTCATGAAGTTTGGTTCCATCTTAGTAACACATAGGCAGCACGTGCCCATAAGACTTTGTAAAGACCTTGTAAAGCATTCAAGGAATATTCTCATGTCAACCTAATCCAAGTAAAAATAATTTGAAATAATTTCATTGAGATAGGAAAGGATTTGGGGAAATAATGTATAAGCAGATTTAAATATGACAGGCCAAGTGAAAACTGTCTAGAGGTTTACATGTAATTCTACCATGACAAATGTCACCCAAGCATATTCTCTAATCTGGAAAACAAATTCATGGCGAAGGGTGCTGGTTCAGATAAGAAACTAAAGTGTAGAGGGATTCATGAATAAAACAAAACTGACGAACTATTTCTCCTTTCCTTGGAAGTATTTTCCACAAAGAATCTGAAAAACAAAGTCTCTACCTGAGTCCTGAGATAAGTTCGCACTAGAATCTATCATATATAAAATATCTATCTAGGTGGTAGGTACTAGGTGGGATTTCTTACCTAGAAAAGTGTCAGAGATTTAGTGAGGATTGCCGAGTTGTCTCGTCGAGTATTGTTAGGCACGGTTTCCTTGGCACAATGGAGTGCATGTATTTTTCATCTCGTCAGTCTTTGAGTTTTCTGATACACCCAGTAGCAGAGTTGGTGAGAAGACCGACCTAGGCAATAAGCAAGGAAACGAGGTGGAAGGATTTCTCAGCATCTCAACCAATATCGTATAAAATCCGTAGAGTACTTTGATATCGTTTTTTTTTCGTCTCCTTTGGAGATTACCATCTCTTTTTGGCACATGTCGTAGTCGGAGCTTCTACCTTGTAATTCCTTCTGTAAGAGCTTGAGGGAAATTTTTATTGTCTTGTGAATTGGGAATTTAGATCGTAGAGTTTGGTTAGATTTTTTATTTATGGGATTTTCCCCTTCAATCCTCGTCCCAAGACATTTTGAGGCTGTAAAGATAATGTAATGTCAAATACCTAGCCGTTCTAAAACATTATGAGAGACTATACTGTACTAATTGGGCTAAATATAGATGATCCATCCCAGATGCCTTTCTTTGTTCATCACAGTATATTATCCCGAAAGTATTTTATGTCCTTCGGCTAATAAGAAGGGACAGTTACGAGGTTATGTTACCACTGATATCGTCTGCGTGTAGCTTTTTTTTATTTACTCTTACTGGCTATGTATCCTATTTTTGATTCGGAGTAATTTACGGATCCATCCATCTATTCTAATAGTTTGTTTTGGGAACATGGTATTTCAACATTTTTTCGAGCATTAAAAGCATTTGGGAAATTCTTCCTGGAGCAACTGTGACGTTTGACCTTATTTTAAACTCCTGCACGTGCTGATGAAGTTAAATAAGTCACCTCTCAAATGAATACCAACCTGGATGTTAATAACTCCATATAGTTGAAAGCTCATTTGTCCGTAAGGAAAGATTCTCTTTGGGAATAATGTGGAATAGTGGAATCCATGGAATCCCGAATCGGAGTCAATCGGATCACATCCATCAACTCCCTGCAAAATTCCACTACATATTCTATTCTGTAGGAGACTACTTTATTATGCATCTTACAAGTTGTACTGTTGTAGGCTTTGTATGACATGAATGCGTACATGAATAACAGGAGGAAATATAATAAGGATGTTTTAGGAGTCTCAAATCTTGGAATCTACAGGAGAACTAAAAGATTTTTGAAGATTTGAAGATTTTTATTTCTCAGGATGAAAGCTTTCAAGGATTTTTTTTTCTGCTGCGGTGAGGGTCCATTATCATCGTCTCTAATGGTATCCTAAAATATCCTGTAGTTTAAATAACTGTCCCACATTCCATTATTATTACTCTTAGATTTAGACGTATGAGTCTATGCATTTAAGTACTAGTAATATTGACTATTATCTCCGCAACCCATGAAAGTCATAAAGTTCTACTCAAGTATAGCGTGAAAGGTTGGATCGTTTAGTGTTGTAATATTCTACTCTATAATATTCTACTAAGTCGTAGGTTGACTTCCAACTTCCAACCCGGATTTTCCGATTTTGTGATGGCAAAAGGACGACTCTCCCGGTTACTTACCAACCAGTAGTGACTATCGACACACCGACTAGAAACTAAGCCTTTGTTTTCTCTCCCTGTTCAGATACAACTTCACATCCAACGACTCGACATAAGAGGCACACACACTCACAGTCTGTCTCTATCCAAGCCTTGAATCTAAAAATCCTGATGCTGCTTCTTCTTCTGCCTGTCTAATAAAAAGAACAGTTTATAATATCCGAGTAGAGTAGCATCTTTTGAAATAGTACAAGAGATCGGATATAGAAGATTTGTGCGAAAGTGTGGCAGTGTAAGTTCTTGACTCGTAGTCTCGGTTTTGGTTCAGATTTCCGATTCACCGAATTTTCAGGGAAGCCGTGGCAGTTACTCTTGTGTCATGTCCTATGATCCCCTGTGAGGATTATTTTCCTAATAGTCCAGCATCTGCTTTGGAAACGTGAACATCATCATGTGCTCCTTCCTCAGTCTCATCTATCAACTCGCGAGACATGAGACTATTCGCTAGTGCATAGTACAAGCAATTCTAGTATCAAGAGTATCAGGATCTGTTCCAGTACCATAGTGTACCCTTTCAGCATCTATTACCAGTACCACCACGAGTAGTTATAGTCATTCTCATTGTGCACCTTGGTCCTAACAGTAACACGAACTCATAAATATCAACATCATCCTTCTATTCATCATCTGTCACAATCAGACTCCTCTTGACAGGTTATTTTCCACCGCCTTTCTCCATTTTATTCTGTAAGTAGTACTGGATATTCTTTATATTTCTTTCACCACCAAGTGAGAAGCGTAATCAGCTTAAGATCAAAGGAAGAGACAAAAGAAAATATATCACAATACACAATATGGACCAGTCCATCCCTCTAGAGCTTATTCTCATAGTTGGGGGAGCTGCCGTGTCATTCCTGATGTTCATTTTGGTAAGGACATGAAACTGCAATTATCTTTGTTAATTAATACTTAGATATTATAAATGCCAATAACATTTCGGTACATAGATTTCATAACTCTGTGGTTCGACTTGAATATTTGTGCACACACATCTGTGTTTAATTATTTCCTAGATATGCTTCTGTACCAGGAATCGGATAGACGACCGGAGCAGACACTCTCAACAAGGTACGTGGAATTTTAATTAATTTTCTTGTTATTGTTTTGCCCTTGAACATCATTATCACAGATTCTCTGTACTGGAGATTCTAAATCCTGGAACTAATTTCCAGCAGTTCGTCTCTCTCCAAAATTCATATGTAATTTTGGATTCATTGGTGTTGTTGCAGGTCACTCAACATACGTAGGTGCTATCGGATGGTTTCATCGCTACCGGGATAGAAATTCCAGGTTTGAGCCATCCAATATCCTCTAGGACTTTTATGAGATTATGGAGGCAAGAGAACGCTAAGTTACATACACGAGATCCTAGTATATGCAATGGAAGTATATATGGAATCGATGTTTGTCCGTAAAAAGCGTAAAGACTCTTGCTCTTGTGTACTAGTATTGCACTATTAGTTCTAAAAGTTAATGATTCAATGTCATCAATATTCTATGTAGTTGGCAGTTCGATTCGAGGATTCTGTTGACTACAGCTCTTGACATGGCAATTATTATCTTTATAATTGCCCCCTCCCTATCTTCTGCATATCTAGACGATTGATTGTCATATGAAAAGCTATTAGCTACTACATTTAGTGTCTATTGGGTTGAACATGAGTATGATGCATGCACAATGTTATGGTATGCTCCATGTTGCTTTGCAAGATTAGTCTAGAGCCTGAGATGAGGAGCCTATGACTCTGTAAATAAATGCTTTGGTAACATGAGAGTTATGTTTTTATTCCAATTACTGTCTCATACTTAGAAAGTATAATGAACAAAAAATGCAATTATCATGACGCTCTCCCCATTAATATATTTCAGTAAGGCGGATCCATATGACAATCGTCTCTGATGCTCCGAAGCCTGAAAGATGAGAAGGAAGAAGGAGCACTTTAAGTACCCATCATATCCGCAACAAATTGAACAAATTGAATCCGAAGCCAGTATCTAATTCTAAAATATCATCAAAAGTCCAACCACACAAAAGGACACAAAAAATAACCTGCACACTAAATGTCAGTCAAGAAGACACTAGAAGAGAGAAAGTCTTGTGGGTAAATGAGAATGAGATGTGAGTGTATTAGATGTCACTCACGTGCCATGTGAAGCCTTTATTATATCTTGAGCGTCTTCGAGTCTTCAGTTCAGAACCGTCAGGATCAACCCAGCCTCATCTTATCCACGTGCCGTCTCAAAAAGCTACAGGGTGCATGCCCTCTCGATCCTGTCAACTCTATGAAATGAGATTACTTTATTAAGTCTCCTGAGGGTGCGAAGGAAACAGCCGTCCTTGACTCTTGATTCTTGGCAATTTTTTTTATAATGACTAGAGGACCATTTCCTGCACCAGAAGCGAATGGAACGAAAAGAAGGATTAAGGACCCCATATGGTTGGGTGACCTGTAAGCAAGTATCTATAGGAGGCAAGTGGGAGTGAAAGTACTGGTGAGGAGGTTGGTGTGATGGGAAGCTTGCCATGTTGACGGAAAAAGTCACTCGACTAAATCGAATTATTATAGCCTCATAGTCAGTACCAGCAACTGGGACTACGTAATTGAATGGAAGGGGTGTTGTCGACAATGTGGGTGGTGTTGGTTATCTCGGTCCTGAGTATTTGACTGCGAAGGTTTTATAAAGCGTTTCGAGCCCAGGGGTTGCACGACCTCGGACAATTAGTTTTGACAGGGTAGAATTGTATTCTAGAATCTCTAAATTCTCATTCCAGCTTTATGATTATGATAGGCAATCCCGTTAATTGAAATTGGTGTTGTAGTAGTAGTTGAAGTAGTACATGTCTTTGTAAGTGTTGTCGTAAACTTTTAAATCCTGGATCCAAGCACAGTTAAGACTGTAATTACTTTCTCTGAGAACTGGTATACGACTGTGTTACTAATGCTCTTGGTACAGGTATAAGTACATATGATTACGTGATTTTCTTGTGATGTCGTGATCTGTCATTAAATCCTTACCTTACGTAAGAGTAGTTTCATGGTAGTATACACTTTACACTGTATGTAAGACATGGTGGGTCAATTAGAAGAACTCTACAGTGGAGAGGAGTTGTAGAAACTATATTGGACAAGTGGACATGCGACACTGGTATTTTTAGTGCCCGTTGAACTCTGATGGGTTCAAAGGTAAATGTAATTTCTATTATGTATAAACACGTATATATCATTTATACTGTGCTTGCAAGTAAGTTACAAAGTGGATGTAATTTTTGTAAAACTTGACCAATGTTCACATATGCTTATCTTTATAGTTTATTGCTAAATAATATAAATGTATTTATAAATTGATCACATCAATATTCTATATTGCCTGCAACACACTTAACTAACTTTCTTTGTAACTTATAATGCATTGTGTATTGGATTCACAAACTGTCGATAAAGAAAAGTCTATAAAAGCTTCTCCATCTTCATCTATCTTTTGCTTACTACAGCCTCGAGTTCCCTCAAGGATTCTTCAATAGAGTTTAGCCTCCTTAGTCCTAAGTCGATCACCAAAGCTTGGCATAGCATTACTTGGAGTGTGCAGTCAAGTTGAAGATCTTGTTAGCTTCACAATCAGAGGACCCTCATGTACAGTACTCATGGATGCTATGTACTGTATCATAAGAATTACACAGATTACCCATTCAACAATGGATTGCTTCCTATTCTTATCTAAACTAAAGAGTACATCTTGTCATCCGGATTACTGAACAATTCTTTTTGAACTGACGTTCAAATGTGCCATCATCTGTGAAATCTCATATTACCTCTTACAAAAGCAGAAGATCCAGACTTTCCAGACTTCAATATCAATATGTCCAGGCCAGGCACTATTAATAGTTTCTCATGAGCCTGTAGCTTCCTCAAACTATTGTTGAAGCCTAGGGATAGACATTTCATTTATTGATTAAGAATCAGGGAGAATTTCAAATTTTCAAGTCGAGCAAGCCTCGGACATTTCTGTCCAACATGGTTCGATCGTTTCAGAGTAGCAGATTGTAATTGTAATTGTAATGGATGGTGAATCGAGGGACGCATTGAGGCTTTCAATGGCATACTTACAAATTTATTGTTGTTTACGAAAACAGGAACCCTAGTAGGGAATCTGAAACTTGTATGGCACTGGTTATTTGTTGTGGTGACAAAATTACCTCTTTGAATTCAGCTTATATTATATGACCTTATATAGAGAGTTTAGGTAGGATTATATTTTGCTTTTATGGCCTGGACGAGTCTAAAGATAATTTAACTCGACCTTCCATCCCACTTGCTTCATCATATAATTGGTTTATGCATGGGACTCATGGTTGAGTCTGCAAATACCAAGATGGAACTTGGAAATGGTCTCTGAACTGTTGAAATCATCTTATGTGTAAATCACAAGAGTATGATGAGTTATGACTTGGAGTTCTACCGAAAATGTCAAAACGCCATCACCTATCAGCACAAACCACTTACCGCGATTCTTGCCATAACAGATACCCCGAAAATACATATTATTAGCATATAAGTTTGTGTATCTAACCTAAGTAACTCCTCGGGGCTACGGGGTTCAAGAGGCCGTAGAAGAGGAAATAGATTGAGGAAGGATATGTAAGTGGATAAGTCACATTTCCTTTAATTCCTAGGTGAAAATGGGTGAAACAGATTATTATTAATAGGACACTGAGAGGTCTGACTTGATATGTTTGACAGGCTTGAAAGTGAATATTTGCAATCCTCATTGTGGTTATGGAAGTCATTCTTGAATTGAATCTTTTTCGCTGAATTGGAGGAATCAATTGGGGTAGTTCTTAGCAGTGGGTGCTTTTCTTTTTTTACGAGCTGTTTTCTAAGTGATGTCAATGTAAAATGGTACAGATGTTTGTAAAGATTTTCGATGTCGTTAAGCATTCAAGACATGGAGTAGTAGGTGCTCTCGCCTGACTTATTTTATCGATTCCAGAGAGCTTCCTTTGGTTGTTTTTGTCATTTGACGTGAATCAGTCTTGAAAACTTGCTCGTTTCCTAAATCATTGTAAGAATACTTGAGTATCTACGTAGAGCAGTCGTCATTCAAGAGAAACTTTTTGGCCTAAGGTAATCTTGTCTTCTCAACAATGTAAAGATCAAGGCGCGTAAGAAATTACAACTTTTAGTCAACCATGGCTTTTATTATCCTGGATTATCTATCATTACAGGTTATTTATACAGTCCGGTTGGCCTGATTCCTATTCCAAATCCATTTTATTTTCAGCTAACAAAGTATGGAAATCCTATTTTTCTGATTACGAACCAAGTCTGTTGGCAAACTTTTGCAATTCGACTCCACTTCTGTCTAAATGAATTTCAAGATTACATTCCTTTCAATTCAGCATGGATTCTGAGTGAAGAAAGTTCATTTGGCAATTTATAAGAATTAATCTTGTCGAGTGATTAATCCACTCTGCTATCTCTAGTCCTCATGTGCCCACTTACATCCAACATTTGAGAAAGCAATTAAGAACCAGTGTCCTGCGGTTGGTGAGATGTAAAGCTATAAAATCTCTCTCTATCCAACTCACAACTCTATTTAGACCCAGTTTAGTAGTGTAATGATGAGAGTATTATTTCCTCCTGTCCAATGGACCGCAACGCAGGGTGGAAAGTACTTACATTCTTCCTGGGATATTTGACATTTCAGGGCCAACTTTTAACCAAGAATCTAGATTAATTCATTTCAACCGTTTCAACCTTGGTGAAATGAGGAGTTTAAATTTCAGTTTATAAACTTTATTGATTTTTAGTTTGAAAACTTTAAATTGTCCCAGGGGCAAAATATTTTATCTGGTATCTGCCAGTAAACTGCAGAAAAACCCGGAGGTATTAACCTTGCTGAAACTTTGTGCACCTACCTGATTTGAGCCAGTAGGAGAAGGAGGTTTGGAAATGGTGAATTTTATTGTAAAAACGGGGAAAGTCTTAATAGCTAAAAGGGGGCTAGATAAATGTTTATAGCTTCAAGGAGAGTTGGACGTTGAGTCTTAGCTCATTAAATTTGCAAATTCTACTTTCTCTCTCTCTCTCTCTTCCCACCTTGTTTTCCAGGCTGGGTTGATTTTCCCAGTAGCTACGAGTGTGTTTACAAGTGAAACGAATGTTAATACTTTCGAGCTTAAAAGATTACCTTCGGTCGTACGTGTTTCTTCCGGCATGAGGAGAACACGATATCTCTTACAGTCATTTTCAAATGACTCCTCATGTAAAGTAGTTTGGAATTTTTAAGTGTAATTTAGTGGGCATTTTAATACTTTGTAGTCTACCAATAATACTGAGATAAGGGATATCCCTATTGGTGCCTGGAAAAGGAAGGATGGAAATTGGAGAACAAGGAAACGACTGCCACGTATGAAAAAAGTCGCTGAAAAAGGACGGATTCGACTTAACTTCTGTTAGAGTAGTCGTGGATTGCATATAAACTACTTGATTTTCAAGTTGGTTTTCATTACTGTTTGTAAAATGGTATACTTTTTTTTACTACTTGCAATGAACACAATGTCTATGGATTACTTGGTAACTCTTGAAACTAATATATAAGCTCAAAAGTATAAAGAGAGTAACTAGAATTTCAGTTTGTAATCTATTTAAGGAGTTAGTTGATATTATATGCATGCCAATTTTACTACGTTTTACGTAAACCACGACTATTCTAACTGGTTTTGGTACTTTTGGATTATTTTGTGGTGCATTCAACTTCTAGTTCCCGGAATTGTTTTTCTGAACTTCTTCGAAAACTCCACAATCGCATTGGCTGCTTTGGTGTTAAGGAAAATTGCCTTGTTTTACCCATAAGCTCACATCATATGTCTTAATTTACTTCGAATGCGTCCTTTATCTCAGAAAACACGCTAAAATAGTTGGACAGTTAGTTCTGATTTCGTAATTAGTTTTAATTGAGAAACTAATTAAAAATATATAAGATCATGTAATAAGATTAGAAGGCTTTTTTTAAAACCTAGCTACAAACGCAAACGGACTTAGTAAAAGTAGTAAAACTACATATGCGTCACACACCTGAATCATTATTGAATTAGACAGTCACTGTAAATTGTATTTTGGACCTCTGCCAGTGTCAACATTGGCTGCTTTTTATCATTTAATCTTGTGTTCCAGCCAAGTGAGTCGAACTAGTCGAGATGCATGGCCGAAGATGTCCACAGGGAGTATGTGATTTGCGATAGATTTTAATTTTCGAACTGCATGACTTTTAATACCCGTTGGGTCGCATCATGTAACTTAAGCTTATGGATGCTAGTGCAAAAGTTTCTATCTAAGCCAACGACTGAGAGCTTTTCCAGATGCTGAGAGTAGATTTTGCAGATTTTGTTAGGCCCATGGGACACATTTATAGTTCTTTGAATTACAACTTCGCAATAACATGCTCTGATTAATACAAAGGAATCAAGTAATTCTATCTACAGATACGTTTTAAATAGTCATTTCAAGGTCCTTTTGTAATTCCAAGTATATGTAGTGTGTTTTATGAAAGAACGCAGATTAACAACGTCAAGTACAAACAATTAATTTCGTATTTCAGCTGGAACTATCATTGCTTGAAATTTCAAGCTATTTTTGTTGTCAGGTTGTAACTATTAAAGCGCTCAGATACATTTAAAATGAGTGCTAATTTATTTTATTTTATTTAAGCAGTGTTGGAATTTCTATAAACTACTCTGTTTCTCATGTTAATATTGAGTTTTTATTCAGCATTTCAAGTATTCAAGCGATTTCTCGAACAAAATACTCAGAAAAAGGCTTAATTATGATTACGACTATATTTCTAGCCAGATACATAACACAGCTAGAATCTTTCAAAATTCAAACGTGGCAGTTGCATTCTTTACTGAAACTGCTTATAGCATGTGTTGGTTGATAAATACCATAAATTTAATAAGCTTCCGCTTTCAAGCAACATGAGAGTATGTATTAACTTCTGTCTCCCATTCATTCGACAAATTACATTTCTAGATCCTTAAATTGTTGGTAATTACTAAATCCATTAAGAAAACTGCTTACAAAATACTACCCTATGCCAATTGTCACGACTGTATTTACGGTCTAAGTCCTAAGCTCCGAACAAGCATCTGCCTAATTTAAGCAAAGAAAGTAATTACTTTCTCGCTTTTGAAACTGGAGATTAGATGATTCACTGAATATTAGTATTCCTCATGTTTACACCAAGCAATAGCTCTTTGTATAATAATGCCATTGTAAACATTTGGGAGTTTGCATACACATGGAACAGGAATCTGGATTCCAGGAACACTTAATCCTCTAAACTGGAGGAAATGTAAAAATAAAATACTCGATTCACTTTGGACAATACTTCTTGTTACAATAGGATTAGTTTTTAGCCCGACTCCAAGGGCTTATATGATCATGTCAGTGTCCGTCTGTCCGTCCGTATCCACGATAACTCTCTTCAAACTAGTCCGATTGACTTGAAATTTTG
>JAQFYM010002613.1:0-22697 GCA_034694785.1 Agrenia bidenticulata
TGTAAAACCATAATGAAACATGTTTTTACGCTTCCGAAATTTCATATCCCTATCCTTTATATAAATAAATATATTCTAGTGCAATATGTGATTATTACATTATTCTGTATAAGTAATTAAATACCATAAATAATTTAGATTTTTTTTAGATTTTTTTATATGTTATTCGACCGTCTAGAAAAAAACAAATGACTAGAACTGCATCTGTTTACAAAAAGACATAAAAACACTTTAATAAAAACTAAATGATTGCTTATTCGTGCCCATGTAAGTACTCAAAAATAATACAAATTCTATAAACACTTATGAAAAAGCATTTATGTAAACTTATCGTTTTAACAACAATTAAAAAATATTTACAGATATGAAAGTAAAAAAAATCATCGTTTATTTATTTTAAAAAAAAGTAGCATTACATCATCGAATTTAACACATGATTTATATCAAGTTGATCTACTCTTATCATCCCTGCTCAACTGTTTCAAGCTCCTTTGCGATTAAATCGTACAAGAAATAAAGACCTCGGATAATAAAAAATCCCATGAAAAATGTCTTGCCAAAAAAAACTAGTGTGTGTAATTAAGATCACTGCTCCAAATCTTCTCTTTAACCAAGATTGTGTACTATCATACTAAATTTTTTTAAAAAATCAAAGACAACTGCGAACAAGTATAAAGAAAAACTTTTTTGAAGAAAGTGTTTGTATAATAAGTTTAAAGACAGCCATGCGTAACAAAATGATGTCGAGATACTGCTTTTACAATTTATTGCTATTATAGGCGGATTTTTTCCCATAGTTTTCCATTTTTTTTTCAGTATTTTATACCAATATTTTTTTACAATATTTTCTCATCTTAGTTTTTCGCTTGATAATTTTTATATATTGACTGCAGTTAACCCCGCCAGTTTTCTACTTTTTGAGACCAAAAGTTTGCTTAACTCTTGGAGGCATAATAAAAAATGTATGCACGGGTAAAAAAAAATGACGGAAATTTCCGTAATGGCTGAATACCAAAAATTGGAAAAGAAACACTCTAAGGCAATTAAATCAAAAAATATACACTATAATGCAAGTAAACTGGTTTAAAATGAAACATAATTATACAAAATTATATTTTACATTTTACTTTCAGTTTATATTTGCATATAAGACTTTTTATTAGCATGTTCAAAAAAGGAAAAAATTTGAAAAAATGTACAAAAAAAAATAAACTTAAGAAGAACAAACGAAATATGGGTTATATTTGCATTTATTACGTATGACTGATTTTTTATTATTATTCCTCTAAGAGTTAATGCTAGATGTACGGGGAATTATACTGCGTGATTTAGACGCAAATTAAAATAATTATGGGCATATATCGATTAAAAAGTTTCTTTAGTTTTTTTATATAGACGTAAATTTTATTTATACATTTTAAAAAGATTTAGTACATTTTTATTAACATTTAAATTGGAAAATCCACACCCGTTCCTTTTTATTTTATGTTTTCCTTTTATATTAATTTTAAAACATAGACTCCCTTTTAATTGTTGTTGTAATATTAACAGCATAAAATCGTATATCGATTTAGCATTTTAGCATACGGGCTACATTCATCTGTAAACAAAAATTTTAATTATACATGTATCAACCATTAGTTCAAATACAACAGTTACGTGCCCGGGAATTTTTTTACCGAAAGAAGGCAGTGTTTTTGTAAAAAGGGCACAAAAACATAGATTATGGTTGTTTTAAACTTTTTTTTTTTAAAAATGGGTATAAGGGGGTTCATTCTTTTACATATATGTGGTTTTTGTCACTAAAAAAGTCTAAATACGCTCTAAAAGACCATATAAAGACATGCACAGTATTTTTTAAAATTAAGCATAACATTGATGCAATTTACTATCTTATATTTCTCGTATCCGCCGTAGAACAAGATTTAACACTTTACTTATAAGTATAAATTTCATATTAGTATTTTATGCGTATGAAACCCGTCCACAAAAACACATATATGGTAAACCGTTACATTTATGTAAATCTTACATACAATACCCCTTGTATGTATTAATTTACATATATGTAAAATTGAAAAAAAACATATATATATCTACATAAATGTGTTGTAATTTAACTTATATGCTAAATCGTAAGCACAGCTTTATCTTTTTTTTTTTTGGATTTCTAAAATCAAAAAAATCTCTGCAAAAAAAAGAACCCCCTTAAATTCAGCGTAAAAATTTTTTCGAAGAACGGGGGGGGGTGAACCCATCCCCTCATCCTCCCTCATTCTGGACACGCCACTGTTTTTAGTTCTCCAAAAAAGGTTACCGGGAAGTTTTGAGTACAGTAACTTACCGGTAAGTTACCGCATATTTTTTTGGTTACCGTAACCATATTAGGGGTCAGAAAATCTTACCAGCAAAAAAATCCCGGGCCTAATAAATGCCATACAAAAACTATTTTTCAACCGCATTTTTTTTGATAATTTTGATTGTCTGAAAAAGTAGCTTTTTGGCATTTTTTTCTATATATTAAAACCAAAATGTACCAGATATTCTCTGTTACACATTTTATACCATTTAAGCAGTTTTTAAATATATTTATACGAAAAATGTACTTTTTTGTAGCTTTTTATATATACATACAGAATTTCGTTATATGTTGTATTTCTCTACACTAATTTTTCACTCTAATGGATGTATTTTTCAAATAATAAAAAATATCTATTTTTTATTTCGTTTTATATAAGAGCGCAAAAATGTTAAAATGCGGCATGAAATGCAAAACCTGATATATTTAAATCATAGATTTGACTAGAACATTTATTCGAAATATGTTGCATATTTTCTTTTATGCACATATATGTATTTTTATCCATATGAATATTTTTTTTGTCGCGTATTGTTTTTATACTGTAATATTCACACATATAATGCACATTTAACCAATCACATTACCTACTCTTGCAATTTCGTACATAAAATGCAAAATTTGTCGTGTAAAAAGCACATAAATGTATACAATGAACTGAAAAAAACAGCAAACATTGTATTAAAATTCTAACGCTTTCAAAAAAACATGGTACTGTTTTATCAACGAATATACAATTTAAGACAAGATCAACGTATATTTTGTAGGACAACTGCGCATT
Source organism: Agrenia bidenticulata (assembly GCA_034694785.1). Classification (NCBI taxonomy): domain Eukaryota; kingdom Metazoa; phylum Arthropoda; class Collembola; order Entomobryomorpha; family Isotomidae; genus Agrenia; species Agrenia bidenticulata. The sequence continues at coordinate 3,141 of JAQFYM010002613.1, forward strand.
CTAGGTTTTTGATAAGTATTTTATTGGTTATAGCAGGTAAACCTGTTATTTAAAGCATTCTTTTTGAGTACACATATATAACGTAATCTTTGTTGTGTATACACATTTTCTTATAATACACATTTATTTTACTGTGTTTTTTTTTTCTAAACAACATTTTCTTATAATACACATTTTTTATAGTACTTTTTTTATAAGATTCAGAAAAGAACTTTTTAAATAAATGCGGTTATAGTGATTCTTAATGATAATATAAATGAATTTCTGAAGCAGAATACAAAAATGGTTTATCAATATAACAATTAAACAACTGTATCAAAAAAATATAAGTTCTAATTTTTTTTTGATCAGAGAGAGAGAACCGTAATATTTATGTCAATGCCAGCTTTAGTATATGTTTATTTATCATAAAAACATTTCTAAGTTAAAATTACAAATTTTTTTTTTCAAAAATAATAAGAGGAATTAAAGTATGTAAGTTCGTGGTTTACCAGTCGCGCTTGTTTTTATCAAATGCTATTAGTACTCTTTATGGGTCATCGTTTTGCGTAATATATGAATCGTTATTAGTATTTTCTTATAATACACATTTTCTTATAATACACATTTTAGTATTTTTCCTTGTGTACTTTAAGAAAAATATTACGGTATAGGATAAAATTTGCGAACGTATATAGTTGGGTATAATGAGGCCTATTTTCTATTCTTTGACAAGGAAAAACGCTATCATCGGATTTATAAAAATACATTGCGGTCTGTTTTTTTTTTTGAAATAAGATTAATATCGAATTTAAAAAATTCTTTTCAATGGAATAAACAGCCTTTAAATTGTTTGTTGTTGAAAAACTAGAAAAAAGAAACTTTTGTATTTTTTGTATTTTACCATTAGTTTTCTAAATAAATACAAGTTTTATATAAAAATCACTTATTAATTACTACCCAACTTACCGGTAACTTACCGTATAGTAAGGGTAAGTTACGGTCACCAAATCTCAACTGACAGTAAATGAATTACACTAGCCACTGTATCACAAGAATACTTTTTTGGTAATTTGCAGGTTTACAAATGTTAAAAGTAAAATTGCAATAAATTTTACATATAAAAATTTTTTCTTACACAATTTAGAACAAATGCTGTAATGATCATTAAATGGGAATCTTTGGGCAGAAAGAATCAATTCGGTCGACTTCGTTGATTCAAATATAAATTTATTTTATAATTTTTAATATCTTCCTTAAATGTATTATGGCAAATTTTTATAAAAATGAGTGCAATAAAACATCATATATTAGTAAGAACTAATAATTATTACAGATTTCTGAAATCTGAACGTTTTTTATGAAAAAATAAGCGATAAAAAATAGAAAAATTTGTAATTGCATAGAATATTTATCTGAATCTAGTAATATTATCTATATTATGCCATGCTAGCTTTAACGGGCAGGATTTAAACAAATGTATTCCTCTTAGCTAGCCTTTATACATTATTCTCATTCTTTGTAAAAAGAACTGCAGCAATAGCAAATCTATGCTTTACGCGGATTTTAGCAATAAAAAAACACAAAAAAAGAAAACAAGCAGAAATTATTTTTTTAGCAGCATAACTAAATCGAAACCGAGATGTAGGTTATAAATATTTTTTTGTAAGTCTAGATAAATATTACACGCGTATTCAGCAGTTTTTAAAAAAGAATATTATAAAGGTAATTTTTTTTCGATTTAGTTAAGCAGCTAAAGATTTTATTTCGGAAAAATTTCTGTTTTTTGTGTTATTTCTTGCTAAAAGAGAGTTAGTTTTAGCTTACAATTGCTGCAGTTTTTATAGCTTTTTATACAAGACTTTCAAAAAAATAAATTTTTCATTTTTATGTTTTTTTGGTCGACTTTGTTAATTTGATGAAAAGTCTAGTTCGATATTACACAGTCTTAGTTTTATAACGGATTATGTTAAGTTATTTTACTTACACATACTATTTTATTTTAGGAAAGACATTATTACAAAGATTTTTTTATTTCTAGTCTTTTTTTTTTCTCGCACGATTCAATCGCAAAGTAGCTTAGATTCAAGTAAGCATAAAAAAATATGTAATTTTAAAAAATAACATGATAAATCTAAGCTCGTAGAAATCCTTATAAATATAAACACACCATATAAATGGCCTTTAAATTGCTTTCCAAGACAATTTATCTTTACGCCTAATTAATACGGCGAGCAAATTTCCACGGGGAGGGCAAATTTCCGATACGACCGGGGATTTATCTACCAGAAAAGAAAACCCCTATGTCTGCTAAAATGTTTTTTGTCAGTCATGGCTTTATAAAATACCAGGAAGCGCTTACATGTGTAATTTTATACAATTTTATATATGTAAAAGTGATCATTTCTATAGTCATTGCATATTTTTTGTTTAATGTTACTAAACAAAAATAAAATAAAATATTTGCAACGCCAAACATCATTTTCTCTTATGCTTTAAGTACTGCATACAACAACTTAAGAATCACGTAGTTTGTATATAAAGTTTTTTTATTAAAAAACATTTTTTGCAAATATTTTGAAAACCCACCAAAAATGTTAGAGGAAAAATAGAAAAACTTAATAAAAATCGAAAAACGACATTTTATCAGTAGCCATTTAGATTGAATAAAGTATATAAAACAGGCTTTTGTTTAACTATCTACATCTTGTAAGCCACGTGATACATAAACAAAGTCATTTTTTACACCCAGCACTCAGCCGCACAGCCAATGAAAAAAAGAACATTTGCGGTATTCTCCATTATTCAGGTGCTTTAATGCAACTTTAATCCAGGTTTTTTTTGTGCTTACTTTTTAATAATAGAAACTGAACTCTATGGTAAAATATGCAGAATTGCATAAAAATATATTATAAATATATACATTGTATAATTATGTTTTCAAATGATTTTTTTGCTAAAAAATACGGACTACATCTTTTCATAAATCTCTAGCTACCCTTCTTCGCCCCTCCATGTATAAAAAAATTGGGATGACACCCCTGTGTTTATCCCTCATTTCATAAAGCGTAGCCACGAGTTATATCTCGCTCTTATCTCCGAATTAATTTAATTTTTTCAACCTATTTATTTAATAATTTTCCATCCAAAAAGGGGAAAGTTAAAGTAAACAAGCGACAAAATCTTTTCCTGTAATAAACCTTTTATTTCTAAAAAAAAGGTTTAGCCTTAACTAACCATGATGCAGGTCACGCATCTTGACCTTTCAATTTTTATAAAAATAATCAAATTGGATGTCAAGTTAATGTATCCCTTCTTGATCTTCTGTCGTCTTTCTGCACCCTAAAGCTTGTTTTCTTAATATCGATGGATATTTCATCAAAAAAAATACGTCTTTCCGAATCTGGGATTGTCATTTTTTATACCAATTTAAAAATATGGTAAACAAATTTCCGCCCATAATGGCCACTTTTTGTATGGTCATTTTGGTTGTTTGCCATTATTGGATGGGCAACCTTGGCTATAATGTATGGAATAAACAACCCGGCAAAAATAATTTACCTGGCTAATTTTATTAAAGACATAAATCCTCTCTAAAACATGTAAAAACGCATTTATTGCAATACAAAGACTAATAACATTAGGGAACGATCTATTTAAAATGATGACATAAAATCATCTAAACAAAAAAGTCTGTGTAAAAATACTTCTTTTTTTATATTTTGATTTTATAATATTAATTTTAATGCATCTTTTCATAAATCGCGTATATTGAGCTTTGATAAGAGTTAGCTTAGCGAATTGAAATACGGTATTTTAGATGGCCTATTTTTGAGTTATGTATCAGCAATAGTAAAAACATTGACGAAAATGACTCGGGGTTTTTTTTACAAAATATAATGTATTTATGAGTTCCTTTGGTCACCTTGATCCGATTTACTATTTTCTTTCGTGTCAATTCTGTATGTTGCTTCTATGGGGCCGCGGTCATAAAATCAAGTATATTTTTTTTAAAAATTAAAATTACTAATAAAATAAAAATCGTCATAAAATGTATTTTTTTAAGTCCTACATTTTATCAACCATTTTTATTTTTTAGCTAAATTTTTTTTCAAATCCATTTTATTCCAATAAATCATTATTTTTTCAGTGATTCCCATGTCATTTTCTCTTCACACAAGTCCTTTATTATTTTTGCTACTTTTGATATTTCAACTCTTACTTGCTCCATACTATCTCTTTCTCTTATTGTGCACTTATTATCAATTAGTGAATCTGGGTCCAGTGTTACACAATACAGTACACCCACCTCGTCGTTCATCGCGTATTTCCTTCCTATACTCGCACTTGAGTCATTAAATTGCACACTAATTTTCTTTTCTTTAAAATCCACTCTCAAATGGTTTATAATCTCGGTAAATCTTATATCATTATGTCTTAGTCCTGATACTGAGCACTTAACTGGGGCCATAAGTTGATTAAATCTCAGTACTGTTCTTTCACTGTCTTCATCCCTATTGTAGAAGCTGTGCTCAATTAAAGCGTAAATAATTCTTCCGATTCCGAATGAGGGCTCAATAACACTGGGCGTGAATTCCTTTACGTGTGTTTTATGGGTTTCTTTTATGACTGGGATTTCATAAGTATTATTTTCAAACTCAACCTCATTGCATTTATTTTGGTTCAATTGCAATCTCTCTTCAATCTCATCAAATCCTAAATTTGATATTTCGTTTTCAACATACTCCACAAATTTTCCTAATTTGTTTTTTAATTTCGTCCCCATAATTTTCTTGTCAATCACTGGCACATATTTTTCCTCCTCAATCGGTTCATTTAACAGCGTTCTTGCCTTCAAATTTACTTTACTATGTTTCTCGTGCTGCATCAAATCATAGCATGCCCTGTCCGCAATTCCAACACACTCGATGTATCCGCAACTCGTATATATCTCTGCGTCCCAACAGTCAACTGCATAATGAGCCATCTCGTCATTCTTGTGCTGCCTAAATCTTAATAATGAAGGATTGATGCCAATATTTGTTAGGAATGTAAATGTTTGCCCAATAAAAAATGCAAGTGTCTTGTTATTTATAACATTCTTGTTGGTTGCTTCCTCGATTGTCATTTCATGCACCACCTGCTCCTCTTTATCTGTTGGCTTGAACATAAGATTCAGTGTTTAAGATGCTTCACTTCATCATATCTTTTAAGATTGTTCTTCTCATCCGGGTGAACATAATACTCGATCTCCGCCTGCTCAAACTCCCTTACCCTTAATAGCCCATTACGGGGACTAATTTCATTCCTAAATACTTTTCCGATACTGACACTTGCGAAGGGAAGTTTCTCGCTGTTCATTTCATATAATTTCTTAAAGTTAAGGAATTGGCTCTGGGCTGTCTCAGGTCTTAAAAAGGCGGTGTTGTTCTTTCCAGGGCCTATTGATGTTCTAAATATCAAATTGAAGTGGGCAGTTTTGCCAATTTTAAGTCCCGTGGGGGAAATGATGTTGTATCTTTCTAAAATATCATCAATTTCAGCGCATGTGAAAGATTCGATTTTCGTCAAGATGCTTTTAACAGTTGAGATTGCCTCCTCGGGTGAGCTGTGACCGTATAAATTGGTTATTTTCATGTTCTTAAAATCTTTTTCAAGCTCGGCCTTAGTAGATTTCAAATTAGTTTTGCCGTCATCATTATTATTAACCTTCTTCTTATTATCACCATTTTCACTCTTAATCCTCTTCTCAAGCTCACCAATTCGCTTGGGGAGCTCCGCCTCCAGCAAATGATCCGCCCTGTAGCACTCATTATCAGTATCATAACACAATAAATCTGCAAACTTATCAACATGACCACTGGCCTTTAAAACCGCATAGGGAGTTATAATACTGCAATCAAGCTCAAACATATTCATATCCACAATAAAATGATCCCTAAAGAAATTTATGAGGTTGTTCTTAAGTTGAATACCCAATGGACCATAATCATACAGCCCACCACACGAACCATATATGTAGGCAGTGGGCATGATAAAGAAGCGCTTGCGGAGAAGTTTGTCAATTGTGGTGGAATCTGCTTTCATGCGTTTTAAGGGGGTAAGGAAAAATAAAATTTATAAATAAGGAATATTGAGGAAAGATGGGGTTTAATAAATTTTGAAAAAATATGGATCTAAATGCAGGTTTAAAAAAAGAGAGAGTTGGCTAAAAAAATTTAATTTTCAAATAGGGTAGAACACAAACGGGTAAAATGTATCATAGGAAAAAAATTGGTTTAATTTTGAAAAAATGTAATTTCATAATTTTAAGTACTTTTTTAATTTATAGTGGCAATGTTTATGGAAAGAAATATTTCCTTTTTCGCATAAATGAAAAAGGATTGAAAATCATACATGTTAAAATGTCTAAATCTATAATAAAATACAGATTCACGGATGTTATATAATTTACCAAATATGTAACATGGTGAAAATTAAAATAAACAATAGGCTCTTCTAATTTTTATCAATTAACAAAAATATGATTTGGATATATCAAAGATTTATACATATATGTTGCATTATTATATTTAACCGCGATATTATGGTTCTATATTATTATCTATTATGCATAAAATAAAGTATAAGTGTTAGCTTTATAGTATGTACTTTAAATGGCACTAAAATATTTGGGCCCACCCACTTTTCACGGTGTTTATAAATACAAGCATTTTAGTATTAAAAGTAAATCATATAGATAAAAAAACATTGCAACAAAATTTAAAACTTTGACCCTGTATTACTATAAGAAACTTACTCCTAGGAATGAGCCAAAAAAATCATAGTCTTTATTTCCGTCTGCTCAAAAATTATATCTTTTTAATGATTAACACACTCTCTATTTTCTTATAATGCGTACTAGTATTCCGATTTGTAAGTATATGTTTTGAACTAAAAGGTTAGGATGTATCCTTCTTAGAGGACTCGATATAGTAGGGCTTTTGAGATAACCTTGTAGCTTAATATATTTATACATAATCAGTTTTTAGAGCTGTTATAATATATGACAAAAAAAATATGCATGCATTACAGTTGCTATAAAAACATATCTTTTTTAACACCCTATATCAATAAAGATATATGAAACAAATACAGTTGATTTTATAATTTTTAGTTTTACAGAAAATACTTAGCATAAATTATACCCTTTAAAGAATATATATTTGGTACCATTAGCTGAATTATAATTTATCTGTAAATTCTCATAAGTCTAAATATATGATTTTAACTTAACTTAATTTGTTTTTTACTTGAAAAACTATAGATAACTAAGTTATAAACTATAAAGGGGCTAAAAAATAACTTTAATGCTATACAATAAAGTATATAAAAGCTTAAAATGGCTTTTAACTGTACAGTTTTTAGTTTTATTTTAGTTGAAATTACGGAAAACCTAAATTGCCACTATCGTACCACATACAAAATAAGAAAAACTTTATAGACTGAAGTTACCAAAGAAATAAATGGTTATAATATTTGATTTTTTTTTTGTTTTGTTTTTCAAAAAAAAAATAGTTTTTGGAATGATAATAGGAATCGATAACTAATATGGTTACTACTTATAATCAGTGGTATTAGCCAGGTCGGATTATAGAAGGGGCTCAAGTACCCCCTGGATTCTCGAAACCTATTTTTAAGGGGCCGGTCCCTCCTATTTGCCTGGGTTTTTATGCCTTTGGTAATAAAAAGCTTTGAGTGGCTTAAGTTTTTTTTTTTTAGTAAGACAATTTTTAGCATTTATAGTTTTTAAATTAAAAATAACATATAGTATTATTTGGTAATTATTTTTTTACAGTCAAAATGCTATTTACCTTTGACTTTTATTAATTTTTTGCGTAGAAGATAAAAATTAGAAGCCACGGTAGAACAAAACAAATAAAGAAGGTTAAAGACAATATTTGGAAGAGATTACACCTTGAGCAAAAAAGCAAAACTCACTTTTTTCTACGAAAGTAACATTTATAGTATACATTTATTTAACATGACATAAACTCTATTTTATGTATTTTTGGTGTAACTAGCTGCTTTGTACTTTTTTAAAAAATGCTTAAGAAATCAAAATTTCTATTTTTGTAAGAATGGATCACTTTAAAGAATATTACCGACAGTAAAAAAATAAATAAAGTAGGCTTTACATTGCTTTGATCTTAAAAAATGTTAACATTCTAGAAAAAAATTTATTATATGTATTCGTTGCACGTTAAAAGCATTAACAGATAATGCATATAGAAAATTATTTAATCTGCTATTTTTTTATAATTACTGATAATATGAGGCCCATCGTAGGAATTTTTTAAACTGAAACTTTTTTGTGTAAATTTACTATTTTAAAATGGGTTTTCAATGGGTATTTTGCACTATTTCGTTTTTTTACCTCGCATAAAATCCATAAGTTTTTTAGTTAATTTTACACAAACGCGTGCAATATGTGTTTATGCCATACAATAGGACACAATTGTAATTTCAATTGCCCTTTTAAATTTTACGTTTATAATTTTTATTTTTGACTGTACTAAAATGAGCAAGTTATAAGAATTTCAAGTATTAAAATTTTCTGTTAACACATTTATAAGATAATTTACAATTTTTAAACTTTATTTAGATGCGTAGTTTGAATGCACAGGGTTTGTATAAGTTTTAGTTTTGAAATATATTTAACGCTAATTTTATTAAAGAAATTTTGTTTTTGCAGAAAAAGTTGTAAAAAAGTAAAAAAAAAATATGCATACAATAGAAATTTTGTGTATACACGCAAAAAAAACTTTATCGTGTAATAAAAAATCGGCAAATAAAATAATTTTAGATTTGTTAAAAACCTATTAACAGTTTAAATACTACTGTAAAATTTTTATATTTACGACAAGCAAAGATAGATTCAAATAAAAAAACTGACGAAATTTTGCCTTCCTACGCATTACAAAGCGGTATTTTATTCTTATATACAGCTTAAGTAAATGGTATTTTGTTCTATTATGTACTTTTTAATCAGTAACTTTTTTAAACTATAAAAGTTTATCCATTTTTATATTTTTGTAAATTCATAACATATACTTATATTAACGGTAAAAAAAAAAATCAAAGTTTTAAACATTTGTTTTTGTACATATAAGCAAAAAAAAGACCTTTGCGTGTACATCGGTTTTTTTATACTTACCCTTTAATTATTAAAAAAGTCCCTTTAGTATACTGCTTATACTCAAGGTACCGACCCGCGGGGGATAAACGGAGATAGGGGACATGACAAAAGTGTCAACATTACCCTCAGACTTATCAGCAAGTAAAAGGGGGGGATAATCTTAAAAAAGCAAAAAAAAACATTTTTTGCTTTTATAAATTTATTTTTTAACGATCATTAACTTGTAAAAACAGTTGGTTGTTCATGTCAATACTTAAAAATGAATGGAACATACAAAACCTTTGCAAACTACCAGAACATGTGTAATCTCTCAAGATAAACGTAAGTGAGTCATATTACTACATATCTGTGCAAATACTTGCTAGTATGATACTGTAACTAGACGACTTATAACTAAGGGTTACCTGTCATATTTTTTTTTTGTTTTCGTAGCCTTATAGCGCCTGACATAGAAAACAAAAGCTATTTAAACCTTTAGTTATATAAAAAAAAAACATAGGCGCCTGTAGCGAAAATCCCTTTAAATTGGTTTTTACGATTTTCTATATTGGTGCCAAAAACTTTGTTTAAACTTGCCTGTAGAGACAAACGAACTACTTCAAGTGAAAACCTTGCCTGAAAATGCTAAAAAAAAAATCAAACAATAGACATAACTAGCTATATACACAAAGGAATGAAAAGCATAGATTTAATTGCTTACCAAATGTTGCAAGAGGATCTAGGGTTAGTCTGGTAAAGCTATGTGCAATAAGGGGTGGTTATTGGGTTTAAAAAGGTTCGAAAAGCACAAAAAAACGCTAAAAAAGCAAGAAACAGTAGGAAAATTATGATTTCATGTATTTTATTATAAACATATCTCCACAGCTACGTGCAGTTTAACTGCAAACAAAACTGCTTATAATTTCGTAGTTTTCATGTTTTTGTCTTCTTATTGCAAGAGCTTTTTTATTTTTATCAAAGACTTACATACAGAAGCGCGCAAAGTAGGATAGTATAAGATCCATGCAGTTTTTCACAACTGATTTTGTAAAGTTTACTATATGATAAGCCGTATTTTTTGTGATGTAGATTAGGGTTGCAAATAAATGGTGTTTTTTATGTACCCTTGACCATAATTTTTTAAAATGACCAAAGGAAAATAAAAACAAAACATTTTAATTAGATTATTTATATCGACATTCTGACTATTTTATTAAAATCTGGTTTATCCGATGATATTTTTAAAAGAAGCTTTTCTTCTAAAGTTTTCATTCTATTATTCTGTTTGGTACAGTACCATTCATAATGACGTAAGCTGATTCGGAACGATAGGTTGTATAGAATGTAACTAAAAGTTAAACTGCTTTGGTTGCCGAACATTGATATTCGTCTTGCATTTGTACCCAAAAGGATGTAATATTAACAATTGTAAAAAGCTTTCTGCATTCGCTGTTGTTTCAGATGGCAATAAGCTTTCTTGTCTCTTCAAATGACAAATGCTAATTTTCGAACCGAATCTTATGAAATTTAAATTCTATCCATTGAATGTTTAGTAATAATATTTTACTAAATCGAGATTTAATTCCTTTAAGTAATACTTCCAAGGGATTTTGTATATCAATCTTATTTTTAATGCCATCACTACATTGGTTATATGTTTTAAACATACTAAAATCATTGTGGTCGATTTGCTATGATCACAATTCAATGGTTTTGTTTTAAATAATGAATAGTGTTTTATCTCAAAAAATGTTCTATCATTTCCTTGTAATTTTAAATTAATGTTATTCATAAATAAATATAAATCACACAACCATAAAATTTTACTCGCCTAAAACTGATCTTGAAGGCGAAAGACAAATTCTGTGTGATTTATTTGAAAAATAAGCATAAGCGATTCCTTTTTTTGACAAGATTCGTTCTAATACGTATCCCTTTGAACGCCATCTTATATGATTAAAATACACAAAATCTTACCTTGGCTTCTCTTTTAGCTCTTTACAAATTTTTTTAGAAAAATCTGCTGCGGAGAGAGCTCTTCTTAATGTATCATTTCAAAATATGATTCAAAGGCATCTTGTAAATTAGTTGGTAAGCATTGCGATGATAATACTTGTTTATGTATGATGCAATGTTCTCCAGCATAATATTGATATTTTTTTTAAGATTTCAGCCAACACTCCTTTTTAATTCCCCGCATTGTGGATGCCCCATCACTACAAAATCCTACTTATTTTTCCAAATCTAAATGCTGACTTATAAAATACTCATTAATGACATTAAAAAAATCAAGTGCTTTTGACGTGAGCCGCAATTCCTTACAAAAAAGAAAATCTTCCTGTACCTCATTATTATGAATACATGCAACAAAACATATTACATGGCAGCATCCCGATACATCTGTATTCTGTTCAATTTGAATAGAGAAATACTTCGATCTTATTGTTTTAGTATTTGTATTTAATTCGACATTTTCTGAAATACTTTTTACTGATTTTTTACCATTACATCTAGATAAATTTAATTCCTCTATTTTTTTATACTCAGATTTTCCAAACAATGTTTTAGAAACAGTCTTTAATACGGGTTTAAGCATTTTTTCCCCTGATAAATGTGGATATACAAAATTAACAATTATATATGAAATTTTATTTTCCAAATATACGTACTCAGAAGCCTTTAATAGACGACCAACATACTTCCAAGATCCTCATCAATATTCCCCTTTTCTGTATAGGTATATTTATTTTTTTGAAGCAAGTATATTTTAAGTTTATCATCAAAAAATGATTTTGGATATATAAATTGTCTCTGTTTATGAACTTAAAGCCAGTGTTGTTGTAATTTAGTCTAATGCATGGTGCTAGCGGATACACTTCTGTTTCAAAATAAGCAAAAGGGAAGATGAACATGATTTTCAATAATATAGTAGAATCCAAAGTATAGAAATTCCTGTCGATAATATCTCTTACTCTTTTTGACTTTTTGTCCTTACCAAATTCGCTTGATGGGCTTGTATTGCTTAAATCACGAGTATCATCTTTTTTTGGTTATTTTCATTGATTTTGGTAATTAAAAGGGTAAAAAAATTAAAATGACCAAATGACCAATAATTTGCGCCCTGATGTAGATTACAAAATGAGTTTACTGGATAAACCTTCATGTAGCTGACGATTACGAAAAATTATAGTTGTATACCTTTTGTTTTTTTAATGTTGCTTTTTTTAACGAAGTATAATAGATTTAATTTAATTGTTGTCGTTTTTTTTATTAAATTTATAAAAGCTTCTTCGCATACATAGAAGTGTTTTTATTTATGCTTTTAAATACGTGTTTACGCAAAAAAAATTATTTTAATCATCGAATGTGTGGTTTTTTGTTTTTTCGTATTACCAAAAACCGTTTCTATTACTTCTTTGTATAAATACATATACTTTTAAAGGTATAAAGTCTTGGTCTTTACATGACGCGCAAAAGAGATTGTATATCTTCATAATAAAAAAAAGCAACGAAGTCGAATGACGTTACTAATATCATACTTTAAATGCATATAATTTATTTTAAAATACTGGCGTAACTTGCTGCACATATGCTGTACATACGGTCATGTGTTGATTTTTTAGCAAAGCCGCAGGTTAAAGTGGCGAAGTTTTTTTCTAGGGCACATGGTATTTTGGCCTCTCTTGTGTTATGTGCGTTTTAAGTATTCATATTTTTATAAACGGCTGTATTACTAATAAATATATAGTGAACACTATTAACATCATAGTAAAAGCATAACGATCTGCTAATAAGATGTGCTGTGTTCAATATCAATGCAATTTTTTATCTATTTGCAACAACATTTTCAAATACTATTTCAGCACATTCCCTTGTAGAAAATTAAGGTTGTACCTCTAAATTAACAACAAAAAAGGTGTATCACATTACTTAAGGTCTACTTATTACGTTTTAAAATACATTTGAATTTTTTTCAAGCAAATTAAGCGAACTAATTATTGAGGTTTTCATTTAGTTAGTACAAGAAAAATAGCATCTTATAACTTTTATAACAAGTTTAAGGTAGCAAAACTTGTACATACCTATTACCCAACAAATTTTTGATTACAGTGTTTTTGTTTATAAGAATACGAACTAATCCTTTTCATATGTCAGGTTTTTTTCAACAAAAACATTCTAGAACTAAAATACGAACTACGTTCTGCTGTACGTAGCAATATATTATTTGACAACTCTTGACTGGATTCTTTTATATAATTATTTCATATTTTTCTATCTTATTTCCTGCCTTTTGTTTTGCTGTACTCGTGTTTATTCAACCATGTAAAATTAAATTTAAAAAGGGCTATATTTTTGTAACGTGTATGGGAGTAGTGAAATAAAATTAATGTTGTTAAGGTATTGAATATCTCTTTATAGAAATATTTGTTTTTAGAATTTTTTGGTTTTCTGATTTTTTTAAATTGTATTAAGACTGCATTTAAAAATAAACAACACATATGAACACAATTATTATTTCAAAAAATATTTGTTTGGAGTTTTTGTATTTTCACATTTGTTTATTTGTTTTTTCCTGTATGTTTTCTGTTATAATCAATTATAAAACAAAAAAAAAAAACTAACTTAAATATAGTTTTAATATATAACAAAAAAAATATATTTTTATAGATCACGGGCTATTCCAATGTTTTTTTGTATTATAACTATTCATGTAATAACCTTTTCTTACCTCATATTACAAGGGGGACACTTTTGCGTGTTTTTGCAGTTATATACATTTACAAGCTAAGCTAGGTAAAAAATGAAGCATAAATATTGGTTCAAAACAATCATACTAAAAAAAATTTGCTATATTTATATGGAAAAAGTAAACACTATTAATGAATTAAACAGGTTATTTGTTGATTTTATAAAAACTTATGAGATGATCAAAAATAGCTAGTAAATCCAAATGTATACACATTAAATACCTTTTAGGACAGTCTGCTAGAGTTGTGTGACCTTTTACATTCGATTTTGTAATCATACACATTTTCTATACGAGTGTTCCGAAATGAAATAATATCTGCACTGGCTTTGATGTTTACGCACATTCGTAAGTTTAGCCAGAATTGCATCAATACGAGTAACAGTATAAAAATGCAGGTGTCCCTCAAGAACCATACCATATCCTGATCCTCTAATGTTTAGAAAATATATATTTTTTTCTATTATGAAAATTAGCCATAAAGGGTGTAAGCGCGATGCAAACATTTTTTATTGGTGATAAGAGTTTTTTTTTTTTTCAAAAAATTAAAATAGGCATACTTGAGTTTTTATGCCTTCAACAATCAAAAAAAAATATAAACTTATGTATCGTTTAAAAAAAATATTTTTGTTTTATATTACAAAGATCTGTAAAAATATTTATTATAAAAAATACCAGCTTTTCATGCGCCTTCTTTTACCATAAAATAAATCTTAGTAAAAAGTTTTGCATTTAAAAAAGCCAAAAAAAACAGTAAACCTAAAAGCAAATATTCTTTATATATTTCTGCATAAACTAATTATAACTTTTACTTGAATAATCATATTATCAGATTTGTAAAACCACCGTACTAAAAATATATCAAAAAGCTTTTGGTATCAAAAAATAATATTAAACATTAGATAAATTGTGTATTTCTAATCTTTTTGGTTTGTATTTATTTTCAAGTTGCGTTTTAGAAAGGACTTTATAAATATATTTTTTGCAATGATGTCATATTTGTACATATTTTTATTGACGACAAAAATTTCAAGTTCATATCTTTCCGTAGAAGCTCTTGTAAGCCATTACATCTCTGTCCCCGCAATTCAACGCGTGTAATGGGGGTGGTTTTTTATATTGAGTTTTTGTAAAAGAAAGTTACTCGGTTGAGTGCTTTTCTCTATAGTGATTGCAAAAAAAAACAACAAAAAAAATTATTCAGAAAAGTTAAATAATAATAAGTGGATTTTGTATAATAATATTGTACGATTAATGAATGCCGAATATTGTGTGAGCCCATTTTGAACGTTTATTGTTACTTTAACAATTTTTGGTTACAAAACAAAACAATTTTGACCAATATTAAAATTTAAAGTTACTGCTGCAATTTCGAATTACGGTTCATAAATCGTCAGGTATTATGTTTACTTCTTTAATAAATTATCTATAATTCGCATGGTAAAATATATATAATAGTATTATATATACAGTTTTTGTGCATTTTATTAATAACACACCACCAATAAAAATGCCTAAGAATAATTTTAGATATGGCAGCTCACTATATCGAAAAAATTTAAGGTACGTCTTGACAACAAATTATTGCACAAAAAAAGATAGCCTTTGTGCAATTATTTGTAAAAAAGCCGTAAAAACCTGTTGAAGTTCAATTTGGGGTTTCTTACAGTGAATTGGCATCTAATGAATATATAAAAGTAATCTAAAATAATTAAAGTAAACATGGGGCTTTACTAAAAACTTACGTTCTGCATTACTCATACAAAAAAAAAAAAGTTTTTTTGACAAGGTCTTAGTAATTATAATTTAAAAAGTTAAGCAAAAAAAATGAAAATCGAAAAACGCAAAAAAAAACTATTAACCAAACCAAAGAAGGATTGTATTAATACACCGTAACTATATAAGAACGCTTGTTCATTTGATTTGTATTTTTCCATTTTTCCATTTCAAACCATACTAAAACAAAAACATTCAGCGCGCTTGTTTTAGAAATTATGCGTAAAGACTGACCTTTAAGCAAAAAAAAACAAAAATATACAGAAAGATTATATTTTATATCCCGAAAAAAAGAACATAAAGCATGGTATATAGCGGTTGTAAATAAAAAGATAGTATTTACGCATACAAGTTTTTTTTAAAACAAAATTGTGCAATTTTCACTACAAAAATCTACAAATTTGTCTTGTTTAGACTACTTCCTGTTACAAAAGCACCTGGCAAATAATAAAATCTTAGAAATGTTGCAAGAATTGCTCAAAATTTAAAAAAAAAAATATATTCTATGAACATGAAGATACAAATTATTTTTTCGTGTAATGTCTTTATTTCAATATAAAATAAATGAATGTATTAAATGATTTTAAGACTGCAAAAACATATTCCCAAATATCGAAATCGCACGTAAAGTGCAATTTGCATACATATTGCTGCAAAAAGCATCTAAAAATTGTATGCAAAATTTTTGTTGTAGAAAATCAAACTTTACATACTTTTTACCATGACAAATTGTCAACGATTTTTACTTTTATATCTTACTTAAATATGTACAAAAATGTTTTTATGCGAAAACGCTACATAAACTTTTTTACTTTAATTTTTTGAGATATTTTAAAAACTATTCTTTTTTTATAAAAGTGTGCGTATTCAAGGGGGGAAAATATAATAGGAATTACGGAACAAAACATATCAAAAAAACTACATATTTCACACCATCCTTAGCCGATCAAAAGTAGGCACGGTCTAATGTTCGGCAAGGTTTTTGACACAGCGCTTGACCCAAAAAATAACATTTTCGCATCCTCGGATAAAATACTTATAAGAAAAGTGCTAAAATTTCAGACCCGAAAATAAAAAGGGCCGAAATATTTATATGTCAAAAACAATTAAATTCATAATATTTTATTGTAAAAATATAATGAGCAAAATCACTAGAGCCCCTAAAAACCTGAACCAAAAAGCAGGTATTAGTTTATTTAGGCGCCAAATATTTTTGGCACATAAAAGTACGGCTATTTTTTTTTGCTGACAAAAAAAATACTGCCTTTTTATAAAATACTTAGCTGACAGGCTTTTTTCTGTTCCTATCTCTGCTTTGTATTTATTGCCCGTATTCTTACCCTTTCTTGCTTTTTCTTGTCTTCAGTCACGACCTTTTTCCGGCGTTTTCTTAAGCGTTTGGCATATTTTGCGACGCTTTTTATATCTTATATTTTGACATGTTTTTTGTAATTTACTAGGCGTATATTGTTGCCACTCGTTTAATCTTTTGTTTTGTTATTGTTTTCACCTTTTTATCGGCTTTAAATGCACATTTTACTGCATTTCTATATTTTATAGTTACAAATCGTGCATACTATGCAATCAACTTGTTTTATTGGTTTGCCCGCGTTTTAATGTTCAGTATTTTTGCATACCCCACAATTCTTAATATTTTATTTACAGATGAATGTAGATTTGACAACTATGATTATCACATTTATGTCAATAGTAATATTACAGGCCAAAAATAATTTGAATCTTTAGTCACTTCTTGCCATTATGTCAAACGGATATAGACGCTTAACAATTTTCATACCCGGCCTATGTATTGCAATTCTGTCACCGCATGTATTAAAAACCACTTTAAATTTTTGCTTTGCATCTTCAACTGGTAACCCCCTGACAGAATTTTTGGTTTAAAAGCTTTTAAAGCTTGTGGCCGCACACAGATATATCAGCTACATACGATAACATAACAAAAAGTGCTTTTATTTAAATAGACCATATATTACTTTTTACGGAATAGTGATGTAAAATGATATATTTTAGAATTAAAACTTGGGGTTGAAAATAAGACATCCAATAACTGTGTAATCTTTTTTTTTTGAACGTTCGGTAGAAATAAAAATGCATATCACAAAATGATTTTTGAATAATATATTATTTAAAGTAGGGCCATCTAAAAATAAGCGGAACTATTTATTACTGCATTCGTATGGCCATACTGGGGATAGACTATTGTCTTATTGTAGTTATATATATAATATTTACATAAATTTTAGGTTCTACAGACTAACTTTCTATTTAATTATACGCAGGCCTCTTCAATAAAGAAAAAAATTAGTTTTTTATTAATTCTTCTAAAAACAGGATTTTTATAAAACAACAAACTTTTCTAATTTCTTTTTGTAAAAAAGAGAAATTTTTCGATAAATCAATGCTTCAAGAAAATTTTTATAATCTTGATCAATTTTGTAAATTTTTCTTTCGCAACCCATACAAAATGGTAGTAGAAAATTGTAAATACTCTTATGTTTTTCTATGAAGCATTGTATACAGTTTTGGTTACAGAAAAGTGCCTGAAAACCACAAAATATAAACACTGTGTCTGTATCCTGCCAGTTCTGCACATTTTCGGTCGGGAAACATCAAATACTACAAGGTCTTCAACGTCTTGCATAAAACAATGAGGCCAAGAGCATTTTAGATCAGATCGCTACATTTCCCACCTCAAATTCCAACATGCTTGTAAATAGACAGAATATGGAAGCTTGCTATCAGATGCAGAACGTACTTATTTGTGCAAAAATACTAAATAATTACCAAGTTCACTGTTTTCACATACAAATAAAAGTAAGAAATTCAAGCATAATTTGTTAAGAAAACAATAGAGGATAAAAATATATTATTATATTTGCAAAAAGAGGACACAGAAGGTACAAAGCACAAAAAACGAATTAGGTGTATTTGCTTTTTACGATGATTGCAATTATTCAGTTACGATAGCTAACCCAAAACGTTGCGGATGGTATTCAAAATGCTAACTGAGGGTATTATTCTTGTTTTTATTACAAAAAGTTTGCGGGTAATAGCAGAGGAAACTGGAATGACAATTTTATTTGCGATGTACGCAACAATATGTATCACAATGGGCAGGAGAAATTGCATCAACTAGTTTGGCGTCTAAAGACATTTTTTCTATAATTTATAAACTAATTAACTGGCGTTCGATGTTTCTAAATATCAGAATATTTCATATTTTATTATCAGAAGTAGAATTTAGAAAAATTACAAAATTCAGGTGTTTCATGTCTACGCTGTGCCGATATGTGCACGACAACCTTATAAAATATGTTTAATATGCGAAATCGTCACTAAGCAATTAAAAAATACACTGTCATATCAAATTATATGGAGTAGCAATTGACGGCTGTTTACCTATGACAGAACACACACGCGGGGTTGTATCAAAATTAAAAGATTTAATTTACAGAAGAGTCTTAAGAGTATGGGGTGGAATTCATCAATTGGATTTGATATTGCAAAAAAAATACAATGCAGTTGATGAACTTTTTATGACAACGCTTGTATTACTATTCAGGTTTTGCAGCGCAAAGTTATCTCATAAGATCAATGTCATCAGAATGTAAACGTTATGTTTTGACTAGATGGAAATCCCCGTATAACGTGAAAAATGGTTACGGACGAATTATGACATCGAAAGTATTTCTTTTACACAATATAACAACCGCCAAAGTCAATCCTTTGTTGTAATTATTGGTAGGAAAATTTTTTTATATTTTTCTTGATCTAATATTGAGATTTTATATTTACAAGGAAATGAAAAACAACTGCTTGAGCAAAAGAAAAGCGTATAAATATGAGGTATATTTTGTGCGCATCAACTGGTGGTATA
>JAQFYM010002614.1:0-22695 GCA_034694785.1 Agrenia bidenticulata
AGTAATGAAGAAATTTAGTATATTTGCATTTTTTTTGGTCATATGACTAAGAATTACGCATTTTAATAGTCTTAATATCGTAAAAAAAGTTTTAAAAAGTTCAAAACTTTCGTAAGCGCGCCATAACAGGTATTTAAAAACTAAAAATTAGTTTTGCTGGTTTGGTTGTAGGGTTACTATATTTTTTTTGTTACGAATTCAAGACACAGAATTATAACTGCAAAATAGCAAAAGGTTGCCAAAAACGCAAGATTACACTGCTGCGCTTCATCGATCTAACCCAGTGGTTTTTTTTTGTGTTTCACTTTTATATAAGTGTTAAGGAAAGCACCTGGCTACAAGAAATTAAGCGCTAAAGTTAAGTCTAGCATATATGCTTTTACTTATATATGTAATTGTCTATTCCTTTCGTACAAACATAGCAAAAAGGTTTTTAGCACCGGCTTAAATGCCACACATTTTTTTTTATCTAACTCTAAATATCTAAAAACAGAGAATATTTGTAAAAACATAATTTTGTTATATTTTATGTATTATTAAGTGCATTTTTTTGATTTTGCTAAAGCTGAAACAGCAAGTTTAGTAAGATTTTCTCTTGAATATTAAAATACATATATGAATGGCGTGCAACTGAATATATTGTAGCTGCAGATAACATTTTGTACGTAAAATCTTAATGAATTAAGAGATAAGAAACAAAAAAAGCTTTTTAATACAATTGTATACGTAAATTTAATCTTTGGCATTTTTTGAGGCAAATTAAAATGCTCTGTCTGAAGAAAACTCGTTCTCGTAAAAAATAAAAAAATGATAGACATAGTAATTTTTATGATAAAAATTGTTAATTTAAAACTTTTTGCATAAGAATTTGTACCAATTGTACCAATTGTACCTATTTGTTTTTTTACGGTTAGAAAAGAGAAAAAAGTACTTCAGTCATTGCTGTTGCATATGTTTGTTCTATGATATAAATTCTGACACATACGAATGCTTCATGTTTAAAGAAAAAAGTCGAAAATGATAAAAATATATGTATCATAGAAAGTCATATTTCATAATATTAAGTTGTATATTTTAGCAAGTAAAACACATGTGAAAACACAAAATAATTGTAGATAAAACGACACTGTGTGACAAGTGGTATTGCATATTTTTACGATATTTAATATGTTTATGTAAACTTATTGTGTGGAAAATAAAATAAACATGTTATGTATATACGAAAATTTTAAAAGAACTTTTTTTTGCGCAAGAGAGCGTAGGGTATGCAATATTTTAAAAGTTTGTTTGCTTTTTGCTTTGTAATGTAAAAACAATATGCCTATATTTTTGTTATTCTGGCATAGATGCTTTGAATCTATAAGGAAAAAAGTATGTATATCTAGTGAGTTTGTTATGAATAGTTTTTATTTAGATTATGTATTAGGTTTTAAAATATCTACGTGCAAATTGTGCCTCTTTTGAGCATGTAAGTACATATAAAGGAATCCTTCCAACTTAAAAATATTTAAACATAGAGTACACGCAGAAGTGCTATCTAAACGGGAATATAGGAGGGGTACAACCCCCCTAGATTCTGAGTTTTTTTTTATTTGCAGTTTTGAGCTACAATATATGGGTACAACAAAAATGTTTTTTTTTCAACACCCCCTTGGAAAAAATATATAATCCCACTCCTGAGTACACGTGTATACTATACCTAAACCTATTTTAAAAGCATCTTTTATTTTTTGTTTTGCACAAAAGTAATGCTAGAGTATTCAAAAAAACATCCTGGCATTTTATTTTATATTTTTGTACAGATTAAAATTAAAAATATGTATTAAAAGATACTTTTGTACACATTAAGAAATCCCGGGATAAATCCGAGATACATCCCGGGATACATCCTGGGATCCCGGGATAGCGTTTTTTTTCGTTTTTTTTGCCCGGGATTTCTTTTTTTCGGCTTTTTGCAAACCCTACTACTATCAGCCAACTAATTAGTCCCCTCTAAGACATCTACTACATCAACGATGTCATCCAAAAAATAAAGTAATTAACTCAATACAAAAAACGATTTTTATATGTTTTTGTGTTTTTGCTTTAACAATGTTGCTTATAAGCATTTTAATACGACTCTATACATATTTCTATAGTAACCAGCACAATTAAAATGGAAAAATTAGAATAAAGGATATTTACAATCATAAATTTTTGATATCTAATACGATTCATACTAAAACCATTCGCATCCATTAAGCGAACGTTTAAAGTAAGTTTTGATTTTTAAAAAAACCAGAATCCAACTAGTTACAAATACAAATTTGTTTGAAAAATACCTATTTATCGCATTCTGCATTTTTGATTCCACTGGTTATTATGTAACTGCAACCGAGTAGTGTAAAAATGCTGCCCTGGCAGGATGCTTCTAGATTAAGTATCTAAATTAGTCAAATGTTTGTTGTTTAGAAATTACTGTTTATGTTATATTTTTTTGTGCTCAAAATTGAATTTTAATCTAAATATGTCATATCTAATGACAAAACTTAAACGAGTACGTATTAACAGTAATATAAATGCGAAAAAGTGCATTTGAATAAAATAAACTATTTGAACTATTTTCTTAACTATTTTACGCTTTCTTTTATATAACACGTAAACTACTTAAATAAATACTGTTATAATTTATGTTTTTGTGTATCTTTGACATCTTAGAGAGTAGAAACTAGTCATCACTACGATGTTAATCAAAAAAACTCCTATTCATGTTATGATATCAATACACAGTTATAAAAAAATATACATTTTTTTTTTTATACTACTAAAAACTGTGTTAAGAAGGTTATTCTTATTATACATTAAAACTTAGTAATGTTTTTTTTATTCTTTCAAAAAGTAAAGTAGATGTATTATAATCATTTCTCAATTATATGATTAAGAGCATAATTGTAATCATTTTTCAAGTTTGCAAATTAACAAATCATTTTTGTTCTTTTTAAAAACTCATACCTTTTTTTTTTATGAGTGGAATACAAAGATACGAAAAATTTTATAATGTTATGTTGAGTAAATTTACGCCCATAATGGCCATTAAATACATGCCAATATAAAGGTTTCTTTTTTTATGAACGATAACCCTGATTACCTACAAATTTTTACGGTTTTATAATTTCTTTTTACTTATACAAATAGTTTTTGAAACATATTGGACTGATTATGAAAATAAAAATAAATGTAATTTAAATCAGAATTGTAGAAATTCACTTTATATAAATCATAAAGAAATCAAAGTTTCAATAAAAATTGATTATTCTATTACAATCTTGATTCTAGCCGACGATATAAATAATCCATTAAATAATTTTTACTTCCATAAAAAGCTATAATCAGGCCTCAGCTATTTAGGAATTACTAATTTTTTAAGCAGAGCTCCTAGAAAAAATATGCCATCTTTTTGTATCTATATTTAGGTAGACATGAAGAAATTTAAAATAAAGGTAAACCACAAACATTATCCTAATCCCATTTATCTTTTCAAATGCATCAATCGAAAACATAAAGTGTGCAGAAGATGCATTCCTATCATCATGCCTCTTCTATGTAGGTATGTGCAATGAATATTTCACTTCTGTTCTAACCAGGAGTAAAATAGCCTTTTTTATAAATTTAAAAGTATGAACTATGTTAAGGATAGTAGAAAAAACAATATGTAATGACAACAAAGATTAAATATGCAAATAACAATAAATGTATTTGGGTTCGCAACACACGAAATGTACATAAACTTTGCTCGTTTAAATTTTCTAAAATGAACACGCAAAAACGCAAGATCTAAGCGTTGCACGTCGTTTTTAGCTACCAAAATGTAATTTGGGTGTCATAATATTGATTAATAAATAGATCTAGAGTAATTGAGGTATTAATATATTTGTAATAAATACGAATAATAAATCCGAAAAATGAGTAATGTTGATCAAATCGATAATAACCAATACATTGTATATAGAAAATCATACCAGTTTTATTATGGTTTAACATAAGAAAGTAAAGGCACAACCCGAATTATCCAACACTGGTTTTTAAGAACTGACAATGAAAAAGGTATAAACATTTCCCCCAACAGACAAAGTATTTCAAAATACGTATCATGTGCCTCAAAAATACAAGAAAGCTAAATAACCTTGTACATTTTCACCAAATATAAGCGTCGAAACGATCACGCTATAGCTGTTACTTAGTGTTGAATAAAGTGGTTTCATAAAAAAAACCACAAGAGAAAAAATAAGTAAGATTTGCAGAAGAGCTTCCAAAATTTTGTAAATTATATTGTCTGTACTAAGAACGAAGAACATATTGCATGAGGATTGTGTAAATTGCAAAAGTGTATTTTATGTTTTTTTAGTGGGTAACACTAGAAAAGCTACAAAGATATGCAGAAGAATCACTAAGTAATTGTATCGTATGAGTGCATTGTCACAGTGCAATGCAAATATACATGGGATGCATGTAAAAATAACCTTAGAAAGTGATCAATGCCAAAATTTATGCAGGGTATTTTGCTTGCAGATGAAATATCAAAAGCACGATCCTTTATCAGGTAAAAATGCAACGGGACGATTATAAAATGACATACACGCACAAAAATAACATAAATACCTATTTTTTTAAACAAATATAAATAAACGCACACACTTGTATTGCAATAAATGTTAAAAGAAAGAACATGAAAATAGGAGTTTTCTATTATGATGTGGAATTATATATCTGATAAATCCGCAATATAATGCTACATATGCAAGCAAAAAAATGCCGGTATTGGTATAATCACTTTGAAAATTGTGAATTATGAAAGATCTGAGACAACTGTAAAAAAACAAGTAAGCTTAGCAAAATTAAAAAACAATCCTTGTGATTATATACAGCGCAAGCCGCTCTTTTTTTGGCGGCTAGTGGGTCATTACACCATTTTATGAGAACAACACTTAGATCCTGTGACGAAAATGATGAGTTAGCTAATGGATACAAACAAATTAAAGTCGCAACATTTTTCAAGATGTTCTCTTATGCAAGCAAACTTACTAGAAAACTGAGAGCGAGACACCAGCCATTCTGTGGTCTATGAAAAAGCTACGGACGAATCTGGATTTAGAAGAAAATATTTATTTTTCTGGTTTTTTCGTGTCAAAGAAACTATTGAATTTGGATTTACTTGTCCAAATACAGTTTTTGTAAGACTATTTTATGTAAAGATATCATTTCTTTTCCTATATATCTTTTGTACAGAGAAAAAGAAACTAGTCCTTACGTATTTCTTTTACCGTTTCTTTTGCATACATATTGTATCGTATATCAATGGCGTAAATAATAAAATGACATACACGAAAAGGATAAATGAAGTTTATAGAAAACAAACCAAAAGATGCGTTGCTGTATTAGCGTACTTAAATAGGATTGAAGATCAATGTTTAAAAGATACATTAGAAAAACTTTATTTTTTGTTCTGTAAACATATAAAGACACCAAAATACTTCTGTGAATCTTTTAAATTGTGGTTTAGTCATAGTAATACATCACTTGAAACTAGAATAAAAAGGCTTCCATATTTTTAAAATAAAGCGGAAATTTTTAAAGTTTACTGGGTACTATTATCAGTTTTTAAAATGGAAAAGTTTGTGAAATCAAATGTATTTTGTATATCACAGCTTTTTTTTCGGAGTTACTTTTTATTAAAAATCATTTATAAGGAACTCCTACAATTGGATATCCTATATAAAGTTTGGGTACCACTCTAGCTTTTGGAAAAAAAAGAGAAGATAAAAATCAAGTAAAAAAAATAATTTTCTACATTGCCATTATTTATCGTCGTATTTTTACTAAGGAAGGATTAAAGCTATAAATGTTATCTTAAAACAGTAATTAAAGTAAAACCTACTTCTTTACAGTACATTTGTATTGATCAAGTATATAATTACCGTTTTATAATTTTTTTTTATCCGGCAAAAAAAAACATATACCATTACATATTTATAGACAATGGAAAAGCGTTTTTAATATTTTTCAATCTTCCATATTTTCCTATGTTTTACAAACATCCTCTACACCGGATATACTCCCAGAAAATTTCATGTGATGTAGTGAATCTTTAAAACCTTACTTTGTGCACTATTGAATGTTTTTTTAGTCGGAATCCTATGTTAAAGTAATGAACACACTCTAAAATATACTAATATATAACATCAGAAAACGGCTTTGCTACAGATACAAAGAAGAAATCTACAGAATCTGCAGCTCACGTCTTTAAATTAATGACAATGTATAATGACACCGCAAGATATTTTGAATTTATATTTTAATTAACGAGTTTAGATTACCAACTATACAAAACTATATTTTAAAATGCGCAAGAATAAATAGACTGCGATATTTTTTTTATTGTGGCAGAACAAGCATTTTTTTTGCGCAGTTTATCTTGGTTTATATTTTTTTATGCTTTTTTACTCGTAATACTTTATTTTAATGTATATTTAGATAAAAATAGCATAATAAATTGTGGTATTGTACGGGACAAAAATCCAAAAATGTAAATTGATATGAATCCAAGTACAGTGGTTTTTTTACCTCAAATTATTCGAAATCGAAATATTTTTTCACTAAGTCAGACACGGTAGTTTCTTTGCAATTTTTAGTGTGTGAAAAAAAAAGTTTTTTGAATTTAGATTCGAGCTAAGATTTCGGTTATCTGGTAATACATTTGTTTATATCACAGACGCAAAAGGCACTGTGCGCGATATATACGCAAGTAGAATTTGACAGTGAATGGAGATACAAAAGGTTTGATAGATTATCGCATTTTACATTTAAGTACTGCACGGCAAAGGTAGCAAGTTCATTAGAGCTGATGTTTTTAGTAGAGTAGATGACAAAAGAAAACAGTAAATACATAATAAGCAGATAGTAAAAACTAGTAAAATTTGTGCCTTAAGGTAACAATTGCAAAAAGGCAGCGCTTGATGCCAATTAGGTTGCATCTAAACAAATAGAAGATGTACCAGCCAAGAAAGTCGCGAGGTTTCATGTTGAGTAAAACCAATAATAAGGCATTCAGTTCAAATGTAGTTAGAATAAAATTTTGATAAGTAAAAAAGCCTGCAGAAATATTCAGAATACAAGTAGACAATGAACGAAAGAAAAATAACACATTCAATGAGCTGTAAGCATATTTGCATTTTGCATCCTAAGGTAGCTATATACCAGGATTACATTGAATTGGAAAAGCGAAGTATAGTGAGTAATTATAGCAACAGTTTTTTTGCGGAAAATCTGATCTAAGCCTGTGACAAGCACAGGAACGCATAAAAGAATAATATGATCAATTTCATAAATGCTGGGTTTAATTTCTGAAAGTTGTGTGCTGATAACGAAGGTAAGTTTTCTGCAAACGGCACAAAATTTGGTTAAGTAAAAATGTCATTGACATCACAAAACAATACCCTTATTACCATAGCTATAATATACGCATGTAAAAAGCAATACATCCTTACAAAGATGCGCTAAAAAATAAGCAAGTAAAGCACATAGACTATTCTTTCAGAGATAACAAAAAAATATAATCAAAATGTACAACGAGCAGTAGGCATGCCGCAATAACGAATAAAACGCAGGGACCATGGCCTGATAAAAAACACATGATTACGTATAGAAATTAAGTAAGCAAGTGTAATGGATAGCTGCGCGAGTTGAGATACAACAAACAGTCATAACTAAGTAAGAGGTGTAAAATTGTAAGGTATTAAGCTGTGTCAAGAGAGAGTACAGGTAATAGGAAATACTAGAAAGAATACGTACATTGTTAGCGCCGATACGGAAAGTAGTAAAAAAAGCACACACACAGCTACTGCACCTTAATTGGGTCTGCGGGGTTTGCAGCCTACAAATTGTGACCTTAAATTCGCTTTAATAGTATTTTGTTAAATGAAAACGCGGGACGCTAGCTCTAGGCGGGTTACGTCGAATTTTACGCCCAAAAAAAATTGTCGACTAGTAAACGGCCAATTTACTGATCTAGATTAATTGTGAATATTAATATATTTTGATTAAATTAGAAGAATGAAAAATTAATCAAAAAACGGAGTTATACTAAAAAAAATACATATAAACTAAAACCCGTCAACAAAAATTAGTTATAAAATTTATCCATGGTTTTACCTAAACAACTAAAAGGCATACCCGATTTAGTAAACAAAATGATCGTTTATATGCAACAGGCTGTCGAAAATGAGAAGAGCAAACACAGCGATAACATTGGTGTTTTTGGTGCAATTTTTGTTATATTACTTATCAAGACATTTATAAGAAAACATACACTATCATTATATTTTACAGCCACAGTACACCTTCACGTATAACAAAAATTAAAATATAAAACTGTACACAGGGGCCTTAATGATCTTGCTATAAGCAACCAAAATAGACAGGTTTGGGTGCAATGAGCACCAATACGTGTAAAAATTGCATAAAATTGAACCGTAGTGTACAACTGTGTTGTTTTAATGATCATGTGTTTTTAAAAGGTTGTAATTTGTAACAACGAGTACTATCATGTAAAAATCCATATGTACCTTTCTTTTGTTCTATATAGGGTAAGCAGTACATAAAAATACATATAAATTTTTTGGGATGGACTTTTTAAAATTATGTCAAGAATCAATTAAATGTGCGTATATGTTTAAAAGGTACGTTAAATAGTACTTCAAATACTTGTTGTACATTTTGCACATAAAGGCACGAAAAAAACAATCTTCTGTTGTTTTACTACAAATAATTATTCAATATATGAAATACAAAGATTTTATTCTAATTAGAATACACTTTTTGTAGAATACTCGTGCTTGAAAAATATAATTTTTGTTTAAATAACAGAAATCGGGTATCTTTTAGTTTAATATAAGAATAACTAGGAGAAATTTACACAATCTCATAATTAAAATAGGCCTGGTTATAACGATCCCAGTAAATTTTTTTACCTTTATAGAATCAAACAATGCAATTATCTTATGCTTTACGTTTTTTGTTACAAAAGGCATAGAAATTTCTAAACTAGGTTATTTCAAAGCATTTGATAAATAAAGTCTTTTAAACCGGCAACAAAGCGATTCAAAATAGGCCAGTTTTTATTTATAATGTGCAAAAAGAAAAAAATATTGGTTATAAAGCACATTGACGCTACTTTTTTTTCCCTAAAATTGTATTTGTCCAGATGAAGCAAATCAATTGCCAAAATTATGCAAATGTGCATTTACATACTAATTAACTACGTTGTAATAATATACTTGTCTAAATATGTCGTCATTTATTTTTAAATACTTACTATAACTTTTTTGTAAATTAGACAATTTTTTTCTTGTAATAAACCCTTTCAGCTTAAAACCATATATATAAGATTCAAGTACTAATAATATGCATTAAAATATACAAAACAATCATGTCAAATAATTATGTGCATAGATACATAACAAATGTATGTAAAGAAAAAAGAAATACCATTAATTTTAATCATCTTATGAACCAAATTGAATGTTCTTGATTTTACTTTTTCGATCGTATGGATTCGCGAAAAAATCACATATTTTTGGCAGAGTCAAAAAGAGATCGCTTATTACTGTTAGAGCAATTTATACTTGTATCTAATTTCTATTTTTTTTAGTCAGACATAATAATAGAAGAAACAGAAAGACAGGTCTATTATTATAACTACAAATTTATCGTACCAACACATAAAACAATGTGTATAATAAAAGTTTTATCTATTTTTGGATAGTCAAATTTTTTCGTTATAATAGAAATTTTGTAAAAAAGGAACGATTCTTATGATATAGTGGACCCGCCTAACCAAAGTAAAACTGATCACTAGACATCAAACAATACCGTAAAAATTTTTTGCATACAGCGACAGTTTTAAAAATGCAAAATACTGATCTATTCTTTTTGCTCGTTAATAGATAAAAACGAGTACAAAAAAAAGCATTTTTTTACTGTTTTAGTAAAAGATAAATGGCCTGTAAAACATTCTTGCAACCAGAATTCATGTTTTATCGCAAAAAAGAATTATTCACCATTTTTTTTTATTTTATTGTTATCGTATTATAAAAATCTACAAAATATACCTATAACTGCTTTGTTTGTTTAACATATGCGGTTGCAGCATTTACTTCTAATTTTTTCTAATAAATACTTTTTCTTTAGTTTGTAGAAGTAACTACAGGTGTTCACTCTTACTACGGGTGAGCTTTTACTACGGAAAATCAGCAATAACGAGTAAGATATAGGTAAAAAATATATGTTGAAAATATATTTATTCATTTTAACATGCTTAATTCCAACAAAAAAAAGCTTATGTTTTGCATTATTGATGTACTGTCATTACAGCGCTTTCTAAAAATAACGTGCACCCAATGATGTCTAAATATAAAATATGTGCTGTTTACAACGAAAATTAGCTGCGCTTCGTAGGCTTAACACCCCGATTTAAATATATATCCTTCTATAATGATATTAGGTTAAAGTAAATACAGCAACGACAGAGAAATACAAAAACCTGATTTATAACACTTACAATAATATTATACAATAGTTGAAAAATTTAATTAATATAAAAGTCTATTATTGTAACACCTTCGGGAAACCGGGGGGGGGGGGGATGGGATGGGGTAAGAGGGTAAATACCGCTGCAAAGAACAATAGAAAAATATGCATACAAAAACGAAGCAACACTAACTTTTGTATGTTTGTAGTTGATGACCATTATAGTTATAGATACATTTTAAAAACATTTTTTTTTTATCTATAGTTCTTTATAGTTTATATAACATTGCTAAATAGCACGTGGTCACACGATTATGCACATAGCGAAAATTTCGGTGATATTCGTATATTAAAAGTTAAATATATGACCATTGTGAGAATCGCCTATAATTCAAAATACACATATATAAGCATTTATAAAGACTGTCTTACATCTTAAACTACATAATGTTAAACCGAGACAATTTCTCAGTGATTTATTTCTAAAATATAATAAAAATTAGAAAATTAGAATCTGTGGTGGATAAAAACATATGCTTATTACAGTGTATGTATGTTTTCTTGTTAAAAACCTGCTATAGATACGCATCAACCAAAATTCTTTTTGTTGGTACAATATTTTTAAAACTCAAATAAATCCAAAACCTTTAAGTGCATAATAAAAACCCAATATTTATAATTAAATGGGTAATTTAAGTATAGTGATTCAATCGAATACGCATATGACAGCTTTTTTAACAGAATAAAAACGCAAAAATTATGTAATGATACATTTACTACTACGAAAAAAACGTATTTTTATAGGTTTCTTTATTCAAAGGTTGTCGTTTTTAGTAAATTAATTTTTTTCAATATATCCTAATGACGATTTCCACTTATTTTCGTATACGTCAGAGATAAATAATGCACGATGAATACAAGCATTCGTTTATCCATCGAACATCCATTGTAGATTTAAAAAAACATTATCCATTATAAAAACCAAAAAGCATCCGTCTTTCTGTAGCGCAAACAAATATGATTTGTCCGAAAATACTCTTACTATATATATAAAGGGGTACCACGGTAAGATTTATTATAAAAAGACAAACAAAACAACACAAAAGCAATAAGCAACGCCTGAAAAAGTGGCACGGAAATTGTAAACAAAGATATTTGACTATTTATAAGCCCAGATAAAATAAAAGATTGCAAAATCCCTGACAACAGCAAGAAAAATGCTAATGCATATAAATACAAATGAGCTATAAAATCTGTAAGGTTGCTGATTATATTGTCTTATGCAAAACCGCAAGAGCTTGAAAACTGCCTGAAATAAGTCACGAGTAGTTTTTAATCCCTTTTTTTTACAAAAATAAGCAAAAAAAGGTTTAAATTTTTGTATTATCTTATATGTTGAAATCTAGACAAGCACACTGGTTGGTATATAAAAGCCTTAGACAATTGCTTAAGGGCTTTTCTATGAAAATTTTTACAGTTCTGAAGAGATTTTGTTTTAAAAAAAAAACATTTGTGGTTTCGAAGGCAGGGTAATAAATAGGAAATGTAATCTCAACGCATCATTAAAGTGAAATATCTGTCTTTACAAGATTACTGACGCATAGAATAAAAATGATTTTAAGTTGCAGATTGTCGGAGACAAAAAATACAAACAAATGATTCTCCAAATGTTGAAGAAGTATGAAAAAATAAATAGCATTACTTATATGTATAACCCTAAAATTTTGTGTAAATAATAGCGACGCTCAGATAATAGACCATTTTAAAATGGCACTTTAAAAAATCATGAAATTGTTGCAGAAATTTTAAATGATATACCAAAAAAATATAATTCAAAATGTAAGATCGTTGATATAATTTGTTCGGATTTGTATACTTTTTTTGTATCCAGTGAATTTTTTTAGTACAGTATATAGTTACAAGATTGAGTTGAAAAATCAAAAAAGTATGAACCAAAGACAAAAACACAAAAATGAAAACATCGTCCACGTATAACAAAAAATTGCAACATAATTTTACAATAAAGTCTGTGTATGTTTAGGGTAGACAGATACAATCGATCTGTAAACTACATGGAGGTAAAAAATATAAACCGCAAAAATAGGACTGAAAACTGTCAGTAATTCTTTTTAAAAACTTTCCATTATAAATATAAGGCATACCACAATACAACGTATAGACAGCAAAAAAAGAGTTGCTATTATGGATTGTCTCTCTTTCTACAATTCTTTTAAAATAACTTATTTCTTGTAACATTACATATTTGTGACAAAGCACAAAAAAGCCACGATTAATATCAATACAGTAGAAAAACAAAAATAAAACGCAAAACACAAGCAAAAAGCGCCGCTGTGTTAATCATTTACATCCTGAGCAGTGCTTTTACGATCATCATGGTATTACTGTATTAAAGTGGCACATAAAGTTAAAGATATGTACTTTGATTAATTATTACTGTCGCCTGCGACCAAATCCAAATTTGCGCACAAGAAACTAAAATGTATTTTATTATTGTGAAACTAAGACTTGCTCTCTTCAACTATTAATAATATAAAGATATAACAATTTTATAGTCGGGTTTATACGAAAGTTTTTTTCCCTAGAATATTTAGTTACACTTCCTATTTAGGTATCTCTTAGTATAACATAATTTTTTTTTTCGGGGCTTTTTTTTTATTTGAAGCTGTCAATTTTTACTTCCTTTTTAATTTAAAATGTTTTCCTTTATATATTTTTACATTCACTCGTGTACCAGAAATTGTCATCCTTATTATAACACATATCGTCATGAACATTAGTCGTTCTTATTATGATTTCTTGAGTTTACTATGTTTATAAAAACTCTTCCTCTAACTTACTTCAACTTATGCAAAACGTACAAAATTTATCATATACTCATTTCATACCAATTATAAAGTACTTGTGTCTGAATATTGCTATTTTTATTAATCGGCTAAATCCGTCTTCACGGTGAAATTCACATAAAGAATACGGATTTTAAAGTGCGTACTAAAAATTTTAAAAATTTAAAATACGCGAAATACATATATTTTACTCAAAAGTTTTTTACAAAATTAAAAAGTGTAAAAGTGTAAAAATATAGATAAACATTCTATTAAAAACAAAACGAACTGCTATATTGGGGTAACCTAAAAAATCGTATTGCTCAATTCTTTGTGAAACTTATCTTTTTATCGATTGTCTATTTTTATAAATTAAAAACGACCTTTTCAAAAACACAAAACACCCGCAATAAGTAACATAGTGCTTGGATAGTCTAAGTTGCGATTTTATATCATATGTATAAAAACGTGTACTAATGCTTGAGACAGATTGAAAAAGACACAAAAGCCCTTTTAAAGGAACAAAGATCTAACATATGTACCCTGATAGAGGCTTTAATTACAGATATAAAAGAATACATGCAAAATCAACTGGAATTACATAATATATTCAATAAATCCATATTTTCAATTCTATTTTTTAACAAAAAAATAACGATGCATACATAGAAAAAACAAAAAAAAACGATTTCTTTTATATTTTCTTATTTTCTGGATTTTATACAACTTTTTTGTCTCGTCTTTTTATTTTAAGGTCAACGGCACACTTTGTTTAAACAAATTGATTATGTCACCCATTCTCCCAAAAATATCTATTTTTTACAGGTAATTTAGGGGGTCCAAATATGGTATGGCTATGAAATACAATCAACAAAAAGACTCATTTAAATGAGGATATCGGCTATTAAGGGATCCCATTTTTGTTGCAATAATTTCTATCAAAATTTTAACAAGACTTGCAAATATTTTTTGTGAAAAATAAAGATAATAAATAAAAAAATAAACAAATATAAATACATAAAAATATATTGTGATTTGCAACTTTAGCTGGAATAAAAAGACAAAACTTAGTCCACTTCTTTTTATTAACCCTTTAATAGGTATATGCTTATTATTAATTCTACTCTCATGCAAAAAAATACAATGGCTGTAAAAAAAGCATGCGGTATAAAAAGCTAATTACTAGACATATGATGCAGAGTAGGGCTACCGCCAATTCCGAATAAACGTTAGTTACCAGCCGGTATAGATGCCGGTTAAACCGTTGCCGGCCACTACTAAGAATACTAATCTACTGGCTATTTGTTTATTGACCGAATCGAAAAAAGTCTGCTGGCTTTTTAATATAATTATATTTTAAGGTGTTTTTTTTTTCTGCAAGTGCATACATTCAAACAAAAAACGAAAAAATTACGACAAGGAATGTTTTTACCCTCTATGGACGCAAAATGATTATGAGTCTAAATTTTTTTAGAGAGCAAATTTTTAGTTAACAAAAAAATTTTTTTAATGCAATTTTTTACCTTGTAACGTAAATGAAAAAATCAAAACTCTTGGATTCTTATACTGATTAACTTACGCTAATACTATAGAATTTGTAAAAATTACTGAAAAAAGCTACTGTATACATTAGCAGGCCTGTTTAACTGCTCATTTTTGTTATTTTTTTGTAACATGACAAAACAGGAAAATACCAGCTTCGAAAATATACCATCATAGAAGCGTAAACGAGATCTGGCCGCACTGTGAACTTGTTGATAAACATTTTATATAATATGGCCATTTTGGTCATCATTGCCATCATTTTATATTCATATATTTCTTGGTAAAGCCCAAATTTTTTAGTCTAGCTTAACACGGAATTTACTATGAACAAAATTTTAAACATTTAAATAGCATTAAAAAAAACAAAAGATACTACAGCCGTTCTAATTTAAGGGTGTCTTGCGCAGTCAAGTGCATTTTAATTTTCCAATTAAACAGTTATACGATTCATCATACAAAAAAAACTTTAACAATAAATAGAGCTGTTTTACAATCATAAGTCATATTTATTTTAATAAATGATAACAATTACTTAATTTGGTTTGTACTGTGTGTTTTTAAAAGCGCTTTTAAGTTTTACGTTATATGCGTGAAGAATTGTTTTTTATAAATAATATACTGTAAAAATGTATTTAATATTGCTAGTTATCTTTTGTAAAAAAAAAAGTTTCATTATTTTATAAATGTTGTACTGCACCTTTGACATTCACACTCACAGTAATAAAATGTTGTACCTTTTTATTGCTTATTATTGGTTGTACATAAAAATTGGGTCAATGTCTTAATCTTTAGAAAACTAATTTTATTTCATCTTTTTATTGCATGTTTTTTATATACGCGCATCTTTTTATAAAAATATTTTGCATCCTCTGTCCGAAATGATTATATTCGCCAGTAGTTTTTTATGTGACTCTTAAGCAAATAAACCAAAATAGCCATTGGTAATTACACTTTGTTTTTTTGTACTCATGCTAGAGTAAGGTTTTTTTTTTGTATAAGAAAAACAAATTTTTATACGTAACATATAGAATATTATAATTATCAGAAACAACATGTAATAGAACCTAATTTACAAGTTTTCAAAAAGTTGAAGTTGAGGCGCGGCTCTACAAAACTAAAATAACAAAGTTTGCATCTAACTAACCATGTTTTTTTTTATTGTTTTTAAAAAAGCAATTATATTTTTTTTTGCGCTAAGTGTCATATTCTATTATGGTTTTTACGTATATAAGACTAAAAAAAATAGAATTTAATTGTTATAAAATACAACACTTTATTATATTAAATGCAAATTCTGATGCATTTATTTGCAAACATGATTTTTTTTTTACATATGGGCAATTTTATGATTTGATATTTTTTCCTTTTTTACTGCTCTAGTTGAAAAAGGATTTTTACCTTGCATTTTGCAATCTAAGTAATAGTTCCTTCCAGTGATTTAAGATATAGTACTATACACAAAATTTTTTTTCTAGTTGTGTTTTGCATGTCGAAAAAGCAATTAATCACTTTTGGCGATTACCAACGTATTTATAATACAAAGAAATTTAAGGTTATGTGTGAAATATTTATAAATAAACGCTTGTTTACGTTTGTGTCGCACAAACTAAAGGGTCGATTTTACAAAAGTAAAAAAATACATGCTTTATTGGGTCTTTATTTGTGGTTTTGTGATCGTTAACTATATCACTATTGTACACAGTTGTAAATAAATATCCGGTTTTATAAATAAATAATATGATTGTAATCTAAGTGATAAAAAAAGAAAACAATAATTTTGCTTGCGAAATTATATTAGTTTACAAAAAAACTGCAAATTATTTTAGTCTGTTACAGGTAAAATACAGAAAAGCAATATTTTGCTATTACTTAGGTCATCGCAGCAAAAAAAAAAAATTAGACAAGAATATTTTTTCATACCTAATTTCTTTGACAAAAAAACGTTTTGATATTTAAGAACTGCCGAAAGAGTATACAAACTAACTTTTATAATTAAAAGTTAATATCACAAGGTGTATAAAACAGAATCAATAGTTTATATATTAGAAAACAAGATAATTTTTTATATATGATGATGTAACCTATAACGCCTACCATGCTACGCATTTTTTTTAGCATTTTATGTAAAAAAATAGATAGCAAATGCGTTTTAAACATTTTATATTATAACTGTCTATTTGTAAAATTTTACTAATCTGCTTACAATTTATATGTTTTAACTAATTAAAATTTAAAATTCTTTTTGCAGTGCCAACTATAAACCACTGATCCTTGCACATTTTCAAATATACAAAAAATGCTTGCTGTGATTTTCAAAGACTGCACATCAGTAATTGTATGTAAAAGCAATGACTTAACTTATATAATATCAATAACAATTTTTCGTATTCAAAAAAAAATTGCATTCAGTAAAATCATGCAAGATTTGTTTTTATAAAATGATTTTATATTAATAAATTAAAGAATATAAATTAGCAAAAAAAATCCAACAACCAAAATATAAATTAAAAAATGCGTTTTAGAGATGTTAAAATTTTCGCCCAAAATCATGTCACGGAAATTCTGCATTTATGTCTGGTTTCCGGTTTGGCCGGTACCGGAAACGCAAAATAAGGCCGTAGCGGGCACAAAACGCAATCCGGAGCCGGAATTCTTGTCCGGTGTAGCCCTAATACAAAGTGATTTTGTAGAAATATGATGAATTGCGTAAAAAATTATAAACATGTATAGTTCTACCTTCTGACCGTCTTTCTTATACTTATAATGTTTAGTAGTATACCTTGGCATGAACAAGAAAAACATTAGTGAATCGTAATACGATGATGGTTTTGATTGTTTCTTTACATCTGAGTATAGTCATTTTAATTAAAAGCGCGAATGAAAAACATATAGTGATCTGCAGATGGTTGGAGTAAATCTGTTTAAAAAACCACCCTTAATGTATAAATCAACGTGTTCAGAAAAAGTTAAATGGCTCATATTATACAGCTTGCAGTAAACGTTAGATAAAAAGGTTTCGCACCTCATACACAACCATTCTAACAGAAAAATGGCAAGAAACAAAAGAAAAAAAGTAAAACATATGAGAAGAACTGTCAAGAACAGAATTTATTTTTATAAGCCATAAAAGTGTATTTAAGTACGTCCGGTAGTAAATGTACATACTGTGGTCGTAGATTGAGAATTCAGCTGCAAAGAACAACATAAACAATGCGTTAGTACGGGTTAAAAATACCAATAAAATCATAGATAAAACGGAAACAAATAAAAATCTAATTAGTAGAATACGATAAAAACCTATAGATATTAAAACTGAATAGTGCACGAATATTACGGCCTTTAACAGAACAAAATCACCTCTTAAATACTAATGGTATGCTTATTTACAATCAACGTTAATATTTTACCTGTCGCATTGCTGAGCAGATATTCCTGTGATATAAAACTGCATACCGTAGCGTTAGTTTTACGTGGGTCGTGCCTGGGGCACAGAATCTGTGTACATAAATTATCAATTGTCAAAATCTGTCAAAATCATCATTTGTGTTATAAGATAAGAACCACATTTTGTATATGGAATTTTTGCATTTAAGGTATAAGTTTTTCAATATAAAAAAATAAACATGTCTTTTCTGCGGCAAAATGAGACGATATAGAAGCATACTAAAAAGAATTTATTTTACGAGCAAAGAAGTACTAAAGGGGTCATTTTTAGCAATGATATTAAATGTGTTGCATATGATAACAACCGTGAAGTAAAAAATTTTAGAAATGTGCATTATGCCCTTTAATTACACATATAAAGAGACGAAAAAGCAAATTAAATACCTAACCGTTTAGACTATATGCTAAGTTGTCTAAAGAAAAACATTGGTTCAGTTGATCTATAAAGACACATGTCACTAGTTAACGTTTTTGGCAGAAAAACAAAGAGATGAATAATGATATTCTCTTTTATATAGTTTAGAAAACGAAAAATAACAGTTTTTTGTATATAAAAAAGACGAGAAAACAAGTTGTTCATAAATATTTTATGTGGGCTTTATGTTTATTTTTTTGCAAAAATCACCCCACTTAGGTGTAAATGTATGGCAGAAACTTTTTATATTTCAAAAAAAAACAACCCGTATGAGTAGGTTAGAGAGCGCCTATAAACCCATTAGTATATGTGAAGCATGCAAAAAATATATTAAAATTATATTTTATAACCGACACCAGAAAGGTGATACTAAGATAAACCTTAAAAAAAGTATGGGTTTAATTGAAATGTATATTTTAAGCCAATATTTTAAAAAAGTATAATAAGCCAGTATTTTTTATCGCCAAAACAAGCCTTATTAAAAAAACGGGTTAACTGTTGTGCCATAAGTTTTTGACATCAATAAAGTGTTTTTTCAAATTTTTTTTTTACGTATATTGACGAAATTGTAAAAAATTAAAGATAAAACTTATATAAGTTGTACTAAAATGTTTTTTGATTTATTGATAAGTAACTTAGAACAAGGAACTCTCTTGGAAGCATTTTTATTTCTACAAAAAACTGTTTATGTATATCGTAAATACACATGACTGCGCAAATCCTTTTTTTTTAGGTCAGATCGAGCTTTCTTCAATTATATTTTATAATTTTTCAAGTCCGGCAGAACATATATACTAGTAAAAAACTTTAAGGGTTAATCATGAGACTCAACCAAAAGACATAGTCTTTAAAAAAAAAACGGGCAGGTTTGTATGACTTTATGGTACTCTAGTTTTCGGATTATCTTCTCCCTCAAGTATTTATATTTTTTCTGGTCGGATAATATAAAAAAGAACTGATCACTTTTATATAATTTAATGAGCAAGAAGTTTCAAAAATATCGAAGAATTATAGTATTTTATTTCCCCCGTCCCATAACAGAAATATTTTTTGGCCATATATGGTATATGGGATATGGGGTTCGGATTCCCTGATATTTACTTAAATTTTTGTGTAAAACACCACAAAACGTGTAATAACAATTTTTTTCTATTATGCTCAAAATCTGTTTTTACATGCTTTAAACTATTTTGAATACTCCTAGAGATAGCTTCCTCAAACCAAAAATGCACATGAATGCATTAAAAAGCAAGAAAAAAAGTAAAAGTAAACGAGGTTTTCTGACAAGTAAAACAACATAAAAAATTTACTGAAAATCAAATATGCACATCTATGTTGGTTTAAACAAAAAATATTTTTATAGTCTAGTAACCTAGAAGGTTTTTGCAATTATGAACTACTTAAAAATTTTTTTTGTTAATATTTCTTTTTCTTTGTATGTCAACGTAAAAATATGTCACGGTCGATTTAAATACATTAAATCGTGTTGTTGCTAATATTTGTATGTATAAAAAACTAACCTTTAAATTTGTACTTGCATAAAAAAAACCGGTTAAAGCCAGTAGGATTTCAGCTAATGTAAAAGGCAAAGATAGAGACAGATCGCTAGTAGTATATGACAGACTTTTTTTAAATGTATTTAATAAAATTAATGTTAATGTAAAAGTTAATGTTTAAGTTTTTTACAATTTTTCACTTATGCAAAATACACTGTTGTTATAATATGAACTTGTAAAATACATGTAGCTTTGCTGCGGCGTGTTAATAGAAGTTAGCTTTTAAGTTGTACGTAAAACAATGTGTAATATACTAATATATTTTTAATTGTAAACCCAGTTTGTTACTTTACAAAAAAAGGCTTTATATTTAAGTAACAGAAATGTTTTGAGCATTTAAGTTTTTGTTTAAAACTAAAGTAAAGATAACAAATAAAAATTGCAAAAATTGCACAGATCGCTTTACATAATTACTTCTTTTTGTAAACCTAGTTGTTTTGCTAGCAAGTGTGGCTTTGAGACAATCAAAAACACTTTTTGCTAAGATTGCGACTGTATAAGTTTTCCAAGTTTTAGAAAACTTTTTAACTTAAAATAGCGACAGATATATAGCTGTAAAAAAGATAATAAAAATCTAGGAACCTATCCTATTTTTATTATCGGTCATTTAGTAAATTAGTTAAGGTTTAGAATTTCACTTGAGTTCTAAATCCTTTTATTAATATTTTATAACAAGTTTACGCGAATGTCGATTTTTATATAATACAAAATATATATTAGTGCGTTCATGGCCCATTTATATATAGCGTTTATTTATTTTAACCGGTAATTGTCGACATAAACTAGTATCATACATGATTAAATGCGCGTCGCTTCGTAATTTGACATTTTTATACATTTATATCTAAAAAAAAATACAGTATAAAATTTTGTGTACAAATTGCGTAATTAAGTGGTATCATTGCTACTGTGTAAGTTTGTTGCACATGCACTACCTTTTTTTATGTATGTATTTATATATACTTCTAATAAAAAGTATAAATCCAAGTAAAAAAAATATATAACATAATTTCTAAAAAATAAAAGAATTTAAATTATGCAATGTAAAATCAGAGTTTGTTGCCAATAATTACATGATTAAAAAATTTCATACAAAAACCAACGCAAAAACTAAACAAGTCTTATAGTAATAATATGGTCTATACCTTAAATCAACAAAAAACATACTAAAGTGCATTTTAAAGGTGTTTTAAGGCTGTTTTCACATAATTACACTAATGTTCGAGCGTATAAAAAGACCAAGCGGGGTACTTGTTAAAATATTGTGCAGGCACGCAAAAAAGGTTTGCGTAGATTCTTCTTTTTTTATTTGTTTTGACGCCATTAATATATATTTGCGTATTTTTTATTGAAGAGTAAGTTTTTTTTTTTTGTTTTTATGTACATAAAAAACAAATTCATTATTGGTATAAAATTATAAAACATATAAATTGACGTAGTTATAATTGTTTATTACCTACAATTATTGCGCAAAAATACAACGTTTTGGATTTTATTTTACAAAAGGTGTTTTAAATTGATTCGAAAACGTTTTTTTCATCTTTTCTACAAAAATAAGTTACATAAAGTTTAGAATTCTACAATTAAGTATGTTTACCAAAAACACAAGCTAAAAAAATATATACTTTTAAATAAAGAAACCAAGTAAAGCAAGAAAAGCATTTTGACATGTAATGAGTAAGCACATTGAATCATATTTTGCTTAAATAAAAAATAAGAGATCAATATTCTTTAAAAAATAAAAAATAATAAATTAAAAAATAGAAAAAAACGCATATAATATATATAGTTATATTTTTTTTGTGTATAAAAAACAGGCAAATACAAACTATCTCTCTAAAAAAATATGAGGAACCAGTGAAAGAAGATTTGAAAAGTTTAATTGGTTATAGCCTTTTATACAGCATTATAACAATTTTTTTTGAACTATGAAAACTTTCGAAATAATTAAGCCGACCACAAAATATAAAAAATACAAAAAAATACACACAAAAAAGAAGCCTACACAATAGTTCATGACTATAAATTAGCGCGCTTAAAAAACGGTAGTATATAAATTTTATCTTTATAGTTATGATTTTATTATGAAAAACTAAATGGAAAAACCAATGCAAGCTCAAATACTTATTAAGAAGAGTAACATTGTTTAAAAATCATATAGATAGTATAAGTACAAAGTTTACAGTTATATTAATGCTTATACGGCATGTAAATTTAGTTTTATTGAGGCGAGCATAGGTTACGTCTATAAGGGACAGAAATGGACTTAGGTTTTTGATTTTACTTTACAAAACATTGGTGGTCAGCACAACAGGTTTTATTTACTATA
>JAQFYM010002615.1:0-22695 GCA_034694785.1 Agrenia bidenticulata
ACAAAAAAAGCTTTAAATAGTAAGCAAAAAAATGTAAAATCGGATTTTTTGTATAATTACAAATTTTTGCTAATTTAATCTTGTAGTTTTAGAAACAAAAATTGTATGCTGTCGTTTACAAAATTTATATAAAAACCAGTTCATAGATTTTTAGCGTTTGATATATTACTGTTATTTTTAAATTGAGATGACCACAATGTCAATAAATATCATTTTGGTACGGACATTTTTTTAAAATGCACAGCAGTTCGGATATTCACTACATATCAAATTTTTGTCCAATAAAAACAATTTTAGAAACAATTTAAAATTAACTGGATAAGTATATCAGGTTCAAAACGCATTACAAAACAAAAATACAATGTTATTTGTTGAGCAATCTGCAACAATAAATTAGTTTTATTATTGCCTTTATTTTTAGCGCAACGCTTTTTTATAGACATTGTTAAACTAAACTGTATAAAGCATTAATAATGCACAGAACACAACATGATAGCACACAAAATACTTCAAAATATCATTTGCAAGCCAAAAACAAAGAAAAAAATTGCTTTTTGTTGCACATACTATTGGTTTAACTTGTCTTTCTAAAGTTTTTCTTTTGCAGGCATTTTTTCATCGGCTGAAATTTTTAACATTTTCGCGAATCATGTTGAGTTTATGAGCTAACAAAAGCCAGATGCATGTAATAGTAGGATTAAGTTTAAAAATAAATTGTATAATCCTGTAAATATACGATATATAATATAATGTATTTGTAAAATGTATGGTTGGCTGAGATGATTCGAAAGATTTTTCAAAGGTGATTTTTGCTATATATCGGACAATATTTTTATTTTTCACGGTCGGGATTTTCTGATCACGGTGAATTATCTAATCAGTGTTACAAACAATGAAAATACTGATTAAAAGACAATTTTTGTATAAATTTTTTTCGCCGATTTGCAAGACTTCGATAAGGGATTTTTACATAAATTGTGTCTTTTTTACTAAATAGGAGACCCTTTCGGATAAGTATACTTAAAACAAATAAATAAAGCAAACACACCAAATATAAAAAAAATCGAATAAAACTCATAGCGTGACTCAAAAAAATCTGTATAGATAAATTCTCAGATAATATCTGCCGTAAACAAATCTCTGTAAAGATTCTTAGCGTTAAGATTTTTTATTGCAATCTTAAAACACAAAGTTCGGGTTGGATTCAAACCCGGGAATAAATCCTTGTTCGACCTATGTATAGAATTTTGTTTTGTGGAGCATATATTATTAGTAATTCATTTAATTAAAAAACAAATGACGTATTTAACGAATAAAAATGCAAAAATCAAAACAAAGTTAGTAATTAGGTAAATAAATAACATTTCTTTCGCTAATTTTTACGGTACAGAAATTCCTATATAGATTTTTGTTTTAGAACGCACCTTCAAATAAATAATGTGCTAAAGAATGTTTTTTGACTGCAGGAACTACCCCGGTATTCATATAATAAAAATATAATTGAAGTATTTTTATACTATAAAATGCATGTTACGCTTTTTCGTGGCGTTCTTTGTTTTTTTAAAATTTTATAATACCGCGTAGTCGTAAAATAATATATTTTTCTAAGGTAAAATATATTTTGTGTGAAAAGATAATACAAAACAAAAATAAAAAACGGAAATGCACGATAAGACCTTTTCTATAAGGTTGTAAATGCCTGCGCAGTTCATGCCTTTATTTGTTTATTATTTGATAAAATACAGTTTTAGCAATGCGTTTATAGTGATAAGATTTATAAAAGCGTATTTAATACTAAACAATATAGCACCCATTTGTATTGGAATAGTTTTACGTTGTAGTTCTACGTCTTCGAGTGTGCGCTTTCACTAAGTTTTCTTTGCTTTAATAATAGAAATTGGTTTTACGTTTTATATTTTCTATTTTCTTTTATATTTATTGCCCAGAATATCCATCAGTGAAGTACTGCAAAAATTTTAATTTTGAGTAAGGTAATGCAAACCTATAACAAAATATACTTAGAGTACACAGTATTTTATACAACAATGATTTACTATTTAATAATTTACTGGTTTTATATTTATATGTTCATAATATCCTAGGGCATTTTTTTATTTATAATGTCATAGTGTACGTGAAATTGCGACCAAAAAGGGATTTGGGAGCATCAGAAAAAGCATTCGATATAAATTGAAAATAAAACAAAATTGATGTTTAAAAATTGAGCAGTTTTAACTTTTTTTGTTTTCGTTTACGTTTTAAAAAATATTTACATAAAACATACTCGGCGGAATAAATGTACGTAGGCACTCAATTTTTATTTTTTTCTCTATATTCAAACATGCTACTGAAAAAGAAATACACAGGTGGGTTTTATGGAAAAAATTTAATTTGATTGATTTATCACTAGAAATTTTTTGAAGCGAAGAGTCGAAGTCTTGTCCTCTGTTGACAAGAGGCTG
The DNA here is from genome assembly GCA_034694785.1 of Agrenia bidenticulata. Taxonomy (NCBI): domain Eukaryota; kingdom Metazoa; phylum Arthropoda; class Collembola; order Entomobryomorpha; family Isotomidae; genus Agrenia; species Agrenia bidenticulata. The sequence continues at coordinate 2,463 of JAQFYM010002615.1, forward strand.
GTATTTCAGAGTCAAAGTCAGTGATTAAAAAATAAAATTTTCTTTTGAAAAAATTTTGACCCCGGAAACCGTTTTTTTTTTGTATTTATAAACTTGTCCGACATTTATTTTAAATAGTTAAAAAACATATAAAAGTAAAAAAAACGCTCTGTTTATATAGAATATTCACAAATTCCATAAAAACGCAAATACTGCTTATTGTCACACAAAGTCAAAATTTTCTATGGTAAAATATTGTAAACATGACATAATGTACACAAAATTATACGAACACGTCATTTAAGAACCTAGTATCAGTGGCGTAGTTGTTTTTTTTCACGCGGTTGGATTTATTTTACGATATTATACAAAATGACAAAAAAAAATTAGTTTTATATCTTACGGTAGTTTTTAGAGTTTTTTTTTGCAGGTAATAATTGACTCACTATTGCTAAAAATTGTCATAATATTTGTATTTTTTTACACATCACAGCGTTTTTACTTACTATTTTAATTTAGTAACGAGGTTTGACAAACACGTCGATTACTTTATATCAGTGGCGTGCCAAGAAATTTTTGTACCGGGATATAGTCAGTGTTTGTAATAAAAGAGGGCTTAAAAACAATTTTTTAGCGCTTTGCGCTTTATAATTATGTTTTGAAACAATCGGTTTTAAAAAATTTTTATTTGGATTTCTAAAACAAAAAAAAAACTCTGCACAAAAAAAGACCTCCTCTTAAATTCAGGCGTAAAAATTTTTTTTGAAGCGGGGATAAAGGGTGATTCCTCTTTTACCCTACCAGGCAAGCCACAGCTGTATATCATAATTTTTATTATGTAAATTTGTATGTAAAAGTATAGGTAATTTATTTTTTGTTTCGCGTAAAAATTAATGGAAATTTATTTTGATTTTTAGTGATGTAGTATATCCATTATTCTTTCAAATTTTTTACTGGACAAAATATGTCAGGAAAATATCAAATTTTATCTTTTGCAAAATTATTAAAAATTCTATAATTATGCATATAAAACAGATTAACAACATATAAGTTGCAACATTTTGTACAGTAATTGTGCGCTTTAACTTTTAATTTTGTTTTTTGTTGCAATTGTTGTTTAGTTTTTTTATACTTTGAGTTGTTTTATGTATTTCTAAACAAAATAGATAAAGAAAATCTCAATTAAAACAATTTGTTTTTGCAGATCTAAGAATATCATCATGTTGATTTTAACATATGTGTTTTGTATTATTTCACATGTAATGTTTATCTAGCGAATTTACTCTGCAAACATTCTTTTGTGTATTTCGGTGTTCAATATTTGGTTAAATTTTCTGTAAATGAAAAAAATTCTGTTCGGTATCCACCTTTTTTTTGATTTCAAAAATTTAAAAAGAAGATTGCCGTTTTTTCTTATATAGTTTTTTAGCGTTAAAAAAACCTTTGTACATATGAAGTAAAGAGTAATAAATCAATTTTTGTCTAATAAAAGTATGTGGTTTTTTTATGAAAAAATATCTAAGCCTGTTTGGCTATGTTATTTTTCTTAAATATTGTTTTTTTATAAAGCCGCTTAAGAACCTATTGCTAACGCGTTTACAAGCCTCATATTAGGTATGAAGCAAGCAAAGATATGTTCAAGTGTAAATAAGCGTTTTATTTTTAGTTTTGTTATGGTAAGAAAAAAAATGTACAGAGTCAGTATATGTACAACAATAATCTGTATATATATGTTGTTTAGGTTTTCCCATTGTTTATCTTTTGACAATAAATAAATCATCAAAGATGTTTTTAAGTATCTAAGATATATAGCTGAGCACAAAAACACATGTTCTTTTTTTTGTAAAATGTAATTTTACGCGTTTTATACAAAACTGTATCAGCAATCAATTTTAGTTATATTTTAAAAAACTTATTTACTATATAATAGTATTTTATGGCAAATAAAACCAGTAGCGTAGCTAAGGGAAATAAACGAGGCTGCAATTTTTTTGGTTACTAAATAATGAATTTTTTTATTTTTCATAAAATAAAAAATTCTAAGAATTTTTATAACTATTAAATTATCCACTAGTATCTGTTTTTGTAATAGCGTTCCTTAAATATAGACCCTCCGACAAACTTAGGGCTCAAAATTTTGTAGAGGGGGGTGGTATTGCAGGATCTCCAAGTTCTTCCCGTAACATAAGCCACTGCTTGAAGCGGTTCAAGCATTAAAAGTGTATAGTAAATAAATATACAGGTATTTTTAAGAAAAATTTGAAATTTTTGAAAGACTGAAAATATGGCTTGTCGGATTACCAAGAGTAAAATTTGCCAAAAAAAAATCTTTACGCTATTTTTTATAAAGACACACAAAATAATAAAACAAAAAAGAAAACAAAAAATCACAAACATAAAAAAAGAGTAAAAGTGTAAAAAAGTATATTTGGTGTCTAAAAACGCGTGTAGAATAGATGACAATCTCATAGTGCGTCTGAAATTTGTCTTTAGAAGTAAAACTGAAATTAAAAAATAAGCTTTTTGCTTTGTAAAATTTACTTATAATATAAACATGATATTAACCGCAATATCATAGAAATTTAAACCAAGTGAAAAGCATATACAAGTTTATCTATGTGTAAATGCATACACTATTTGGTAATATTCCATTAGATACTTACATTATGTTTTTTTCTTTTTTATGGATAATGGTTTTCTTGAAAATATTATTTCGTTTAAAACTTTTCTAGTTGGTTACTTGTAAATGAAATTTCTATTTGTAAATTTATAAAATTCTTTTTTGTGGTTTTATGTGGTATTGCTTTTTACAAAATTTACTTATCAGGGTTTTCTTTTATTTCACAAGTATTAATAAAAATAGGTTTTTATAAAATATTTTTTGCGTGTTATTTACGAAATAATTACAATAAACTAAGCAAAGTACAAACTAATTTAAACGATAAAATATAGGGTAATTTTGACAGCAACTTTGCATTTGTAATGCTATACTTATCAATCGATACAAAATTTAGTTTGCTGTTTATTAAAAATTGTTTTTTTTTTTTGTTTATTAACGTTAAAAGGCGAGTTTTATTGTTTTTAGAAACCTTCTATGTTTTTAAAATTATTTTGACTGCACAAAGATATTATATATTATTTTTTTGATTTTTTATATATAACAGCAAAATCAAGAATAATGTACAAATTATTTTGCATTGAAACTGTTTTTAAAGTCAAATTGCTACCAGTACCGTCGTAATTTGCAATCATTAGTATTTATTTAGGAATCATTGAAACTAAAAATAATATTTTTGTAATAATAATTCCAGAAATTATCTAATCTCTGCTGCATTATACAGAAAAAATTATTCTATACAATAAAAATAGTACGCGCAAAAAGCAACATTTTTACAAGTAGAAAAAACAGATGCTGGTTCAATTTTATTACAGTTTAATTTGCAAATACCAATAAAATCTTTTCAGTATATAAAAAACAAGCAAAACCAGCAGATAAATTTATGCTGCCCTATCTTGCAGAAAATCGAAATAAATTGTGAATTCACACCATTTAGTATGACATATTGTAATTATACATTTTATGTCACGTATAATGTAGTCTCTTACATAAATGCTCATGAAACAATACTGGCGCGTTGTGTACGTCTGTTATATATATTTTTTGTATTCTAAATATTATTTTTTAAATAAAAGATATTTGCCTTTGTAAGACGTTTCTAGCGCTGCAAATCGCAAACTTGTGACTACGGAAACATTTACTGTTTGATACGAAAATATACTGAAAAACTTTGTCAAATCAGAAAAAATCCCATAGTAATAAAAAAACCTATTTACGTCTATTCATTTTTTTCAATGGGTATGTATAAATTTTGTAGATTGAAAGTATGCCCATAGGACAAAAAAAAGCCCATGCAGATACCCATAAGATGAAAACGTTAGTAAAATCAGTAAGAAAAGTGGCTTTAGGTTTGTTTGTACATGTTTATAGGTAAAAAACCAATAGCTTTTTTTAAAAAAAATTAAACTATAAAAAAAGTACTACTTTAAACTAAAAATTATATTGTTTTAGTAGACAACAGTTTTGCATTCTAATAAACCTGTTTTATGCGACTAGAAGTTTTTTTAACATGCAACTTATCTATAGCATAAAATCCTATCGGTCAAAAACGTAAATGTTCCTTAGTTGAAAACAAGTTTTTACTTTCTATGGACTAATAAAAACAAAACATACAATTTACTTAGCGTAGTGTAATGTTGATCGAATTGCAGTAGGTTGAATCAGTTATGCAAGTTTTTTTAACATTTAATTTTACTTGAAACAATGTAATAACTTTTTAATAGATGTTTAATTTGTATGAATAAATATGTTGTTGTTTATTTTTTTTGTTTATTAGAAAGAGGTATAAAATATAAATCGTCAAACAAATATTTTACTTTACTGAATGATTCTTATATTATTTTTTCCTTTTAATTTATTTTCAAAAGAAAGGCGGTTAAAATGTTAAAACCTTTAGTAAAAAGCTACAAAACAACAATTAGTATGGGTTGTGTCCTGATGCATTAATTTACGTTTCTTTACTTTGATATTATTGCATTTTTAGTTACCGTTCATGCATCTAGTTCCAGAAAAAAAAAACATAAAATACAAAGTCAATATTGATCCCTATTAACGAACTTTAAAATGTAAATGTACTACAACAAAACATGTATAAAGAGAATACAAGCTTTTTAAACTTTTTATACTGTATTTTAGAGGCGGCTTCTGACTACCTGACTTTTTTTTATGGTAACATTTATAAAATTCTTATTTTTTTTAGGATAAGAGAAACTTATGTCAGTCAAAAAAATTTTCGTGTTTAAGACTTATGCATCAACTTATGGTTTGTTAATATCTACACATGAAAAACATAATATAAAGTATTAAAAAAATTTAGAACTGAGCATGTGGAAACAAAAAATTTTTTTAAAAATAGCGTATATTCAAACGGTTAATTTTTGATTTTAAATTAATCAAATACCTCGTATTCTTATTTTAAATTTAATGTGCATTTTGTTTTCAGAACAAAAATATATCCCACAAATATAAGACGAATTTATTGCCAGCTACTTAAATTCGCATACGAAGAGATCAAAACTATAACAAAATTGCACGACTGCAATAAATATATGTTACAAATAACGAATAAAAAAAAATTTAGGTCACATGAAGCGAACCAACGAGAATGTGGTACGACTGCATATTAAAAATTTGTAAATTTTTATTTTCCTGCACTCATCAAAACATATTGGCTGCTTTCCCTGCACAAAAATTGTGTTTGAAATACCTGTAAAACAACTGAAGTTCTTTGAGCCCAAAAAAATCAACCCTTTTGATTAATGCAAAAAACATTAATTTAAACGTAAGCGCTAAAAATTTTGAAAGTCTAGTATTTAAATACTGCCCAAAACTAGAACCGCCTGCCGTTTGTTTGCCTTAGAAAATTTAGACTGAGCGATAAAGTGTATGACGACGAGCAAAAATGTTAAAAAGCTTAATACGAAAATCACTGCTTGAAAAATTATTAAGAGCTTTACAAAAGCTCAAGGTAGTCATTTAGTTATCTTTTGTATACATATTACCATTTCTGTAAACTAGACGGCGCAAAATGTAGAACTATAATATTGTAATAAAACTTGTACAAAAATCTATGCGTTTCATGGTTTCGAGTCTTTTATATTCTTTGATGTTAAATATTTAATTGTTATTGTGCTTGTTTTTGTAAAATTCATTCGCATTGGACTTGTTCGTCTAACACAACAACATCAAACTATAGCGACCAGCTGGTAAATATGTGATACACGTGAACGATTTCAATGACTATCCTCGCAGTTAAAGAGATTTTGCCATAAGCAAGCCCTGTTGACTGTGCGTAACATTTGTACGATAATTTAAAAGGGTATGTATAAGAGATGGGAATACGAATTTGAATTGTGATGATAAGTAAACACAGATGATGATATACAAGACAACAAGTATAAACTGTATTGAAAAGATAGCTAAAAGAAAAAATAATTATCTACAACATCGAAACCTAAGACTCTCGCGTAATAAGAATGGTCCGAGTGCTTCGGTGAAAGAGTAACCAACAACGTCGTTTCGGCAATACACAGCAACCTCAGGGAGGCGAAAAATATTTCATGTTGTAAAATGAGTAAGATAATATGTTTTTTGGTTGTACAACATGTTAACAACTATAAAACATATGCATAAGTTAACAAAAACAAATCAAAAAACGCACAAATACTTAAAACTTTAGATAAAAATATAGTGTAAGCAAAAAACACCGGATTGTTTACTTACAGCGTAAAAACCACCGTGTATAAATGCATGTTTAGTTTGCCTTAAATTTTTAATGCGTGTTTTTACGTATTACTTGTGCAACAAGATTTTATGTGCGTTTACATGTGTTGTGTATAAATTACAAGGATCAATGCCGTCAAAATATTCATCTTGTATATATACATCTAATAAATCGTTTTACAGGCAGTATTTTTATCGCATGCATTTCGTTTCCACCAAAAAAAATCAGTTGCTACCATCTGTGTACATAAAATAGAAAAGGCGTGCTAAAACAAAAAAAATTCAATTGCAAATTAATAAAAAAATACCAACTAGATATACAGAGTGTCTATTGATTATTAAGTGTTACTGTTATTATGTTTTGTTAATAATTCTTTTTAATTTGATTTTTATTATTTACAGGTTAATTACTATGATAAACTAGATCATTCTATATTATTATAATATTTGCACATGTTTAAAACAAATTTTTGTGCAATTTTAAATAGCTTTTTACTCGTTTTATAGTTTAATATTCGTATATCGAATCTATGTACCGTAAAAAACAAACAAGGTGCGATTGTATTAAAAAATAGGTACTTCTGTTGGTATGCAACCTATACAAGTATGATTTATATGTTCTTTTTGTCTCATTTGCTTTTTATTGACATTTTCATTTTACATTTAGAAATGATGCAACTGACCCATTTTTCACATTTTTTTCATTGGGTAACTTTTGCTTAATACGCTGTGTTCATCGTTTTTTATTTTTATGTAAAAAGAAAGTTTTTCGCAACGTCAAGTAAAAGCCTGTAAAGTAGGTAGAAATTTATCTTTTTTTTTTAACTTTAAAGTATATCGTCATACATTGTATCGGGTTGAAATTTTCAGTTTTTTTTTTTTTTTGCTTTCTTAGTCATAAAGTCGTCATATTTGTACTTGACTTGCCAATTTACTAGTTTTTTATGTTGCTTTTATGGTAATTTTTTAATTTGTTATGTAGCTTCATTTTAACGTTCATATGCGTTGCTATTAAAGTCACGTGTGCATCATCTTTTTTGTTCAGCTTAGTTTATAGAAGTTGCAGTATACACTAGTGTTTTAAATACCCGGGTACTACATACCCGGGAAATTTTTCGACGCAAAATCTACTACCTGGTTACCCGGGTATATACTCGGGTATTTTATAAGGTATAAAAATTGCAAATTTCCTGTATTTTTAGCAGCTAAAAAATACAATTATATAAGCATGTCTGTAAGAATTTATTTTTAATGCTGCAAACACAAAAATGCTACCAACATAAGTACATTTTATACAGGTTGAAAACAAAAAAAAGTTAAAAAGTGGTAGATGATAAAAAAAGTAAAGAAATACTATAATTTTTGACTTTATTTTTGCATATATGAATATTGTGTAATAGTTGTATACTTTATGTTTGTTTCACGGGTTGTTTGCATATAAATTGCATAAATATATACAAATTAGAAAAAATAAAATTGCATTGAATTTTTATGCACGTAAAACATATACAATATTAGTATTACTGATTTTTTTAGTACTCTATACATTAGTTTTCGTAAAAAAAACGGGCCTGCAATAAGAAGAAGCTATGTTATTTAATTATAAAAAAAATCTGTAAAGCCGTCTAATATAATTTTAGTAAAAAGCGATTTTATAAAGAATAGCTTTTTTAATGACTTGTTTGTGATTTTTACATTAATATGGTATTTTTAGTATAATATTTTATTCAAAAGTTTATTACTAATGCTACTAATTTACTCATATTGCTGCAATCTAGATTTGTGAAAAAATACGAGCAATTTTTCTTTGCATATTTATTTATTATTTTGTCGAAGCTTAAAAATAGTATTACAAAGCAATAATTGTAGGAAATTAAAAATATGAACAATAAATAAATATTTTACATATAAAAAAGCTTACTTTCTACAATTTTACTAACCAGTTTTTTTATTGTGACATTGTTGAGCAAGATATTACATTACGTAACCTTAGATATATCTTCTTATTATAAGGTAAATTTTACATTAAGTACTCGGGTACCCGAAAAATTACCCGGGTAGGTTTTTTGTGCATTAAATACGGTATAACACAGGTACCCGGGTTCAGAACACGTGTTTACACTATATTATTTTTTATTGCAAATAGAAAACTCGTAAAATTTTTCAACTTTTAGTTTGCGCTTCTTGGTACTACTTCAATTTAATTTTTCTACTTTTTCGTGGATTGAAAAAACTATGCCTGAGACACATGGATCAACAGACAAAAGAGCCAAAAAAAAAGAACCAAAATTATAGGGTCGCGAATATCCAAAGGAACCGAAATTTTAATGGAGTAAAAACAGAAAGGGCTATAACTAAAAACGGCCTGAACATATACAAAATAGCGAACCCTATATATACGAAATAGAAATTACCACCCTAATTTTTATGACCCAACTTGTTTTTGGCAAAATGATTTGGCTTAAATGCTTTTTTGTACTTTTAGTTTTGGCTTTTGTGTTTTTTGTTTCTAACCAATTAAGATATCCATCCATTTTTAATTTCGGCCTTTTTTTTATTTTGGCCTTTTTGCATTTTGGTCCTTTTTATTTTCGGCTTGTTTGTTTTTGCCATTAGATCGGTTCACCATAAACATAACATCAAAAAATTAAATTATAAAAGTAACGGAATTTTCTTGTTTGCAAGGCAAAAAAGGGTTATTGTTAAATTATACCCTTTAATAAAAAAAGGTCGCAAAAAAGGCTATAAGGCGAAAACAAAACAGGTATAGTGCCTTTTGTGATTCATGGAGTTTTACGTAAAGCAATCCCTATAGAGTACAACCTCTGAGAGTAACCACTCTAAAGGTGATGCACTTTGAGAGTACCATTGAGCAGCAAAAATACAGAAAAATTTTTATCATTAACCAAAACATGGAATTTTACGTATAATCAGCGTAACATATATAAACATACCATGATGTCGAAGTGTCATGTACTTTTAAAGCAGTTTTGTATTTTTTGGATCTCGGAAGCATGGTTTTTATGTGAATTTGCCGTAAAAGCGTAGTTTTTATATTATTTACAAAAAAACAACAAATGCTTTTTGATTTTTTGTGTGTCACTCTTAGAGGGTTTACTGTATGATCTTAAAATATACTTTTAAAATAACATTTAGTAAAATTGAACGTAAAAACCCCAAAAGATTTTGCTTGTGTATTTTAGTTTCACAAAAAAATTCAACTTTATACCTGTTCAATTTTCCGTCTATAAAAATTATGTTGTCCAGAGCCCTACAAGTCTGGGTATTGGAACCTGTACGCCAGACTGTGGTTTTTGCAGTTTTTTACAGTACCGGACAGCCAATTTCTTTACGGTTTAGTCTGGTAGCGGTCCCAAGAGGGGAAACAGCCCGCTTGAGAGATCATAATTAAAGTTCAAAAAAATTGTAATATCTTATATTATAGTTAAATTATGGCGTTCTGATACGTTTTTTACATCAACAGACTTATACAAATAATATTACAATTTACGACATTGCAGATGCATTTGTTGTACACTTGTACAAATAAATTGGAACAGGTATACGTTTTTTTTGAATTGTCTGGTTTTTGCAAATTATTTAAAGCTATTTTTTTAAATGTATTATGGAAATTTAGGGGAATCTTATTCTGTAAATTTACAAAGGTAAAACAACTTCTGATTATACATCTAAATACTTTTATACTTATAACATTAATTTTTATTTATAAGGGAGAACAACTGTGAGTACGACTGTAATCAAAGTATAAAATAATATCTAAAAAAGTTTTTTAAACGTTATGTAAATATAATCTAAGGCACACTTCGTTTACAAAATTATTATAGTAAACATTTGTTGGGTTTACGGAAAGGCTATTTTACAGGCGCGTATCAAGAGGAGGGTAGGGTAGGAAGGAGGTAGAAGGATGTACACTCCCGCTCTTATAGGAACTTTTTTTACGCCTGAATTTATAGGGGGGTGCCGTATTAAAAATCCCCTTTCCATGTTTACTATTGCACCTTTTACTTGGGACAAAAAAAATTTAAATTTCGAAATCAAAAAAGAACTAATTATAAAAAAAACTTTTAAAATGAATATTACTATAGAAATCTGCTAGTTTTTCGTTTATTAGTTTGCAGTCCCTTTTTTTTCTCTTCGCCATTTAAAATCACAAACGATGATTCGTGATTTTCGGGAAATGAAGAAGAAAGAAAAAGAGAAAATGTATAGATAAATAAGACTGAAACGGATTTTAAAACGAAAAATAAATCTTAAATATACATATGGTGCAAAAAAACTTATTATACATTTTTGCTCCTTTTTCTAACACAGCGATAAAATATCATCGTGAAGAAACAGAACAGTATTTAATAAGGGTATAAGTAACCAAAAACAGTAAATTGCGGAAAACTTTATAATACATACAAGAAAAACATATGGAAAACTTCCATGTTTTATATGTAAGAATTTCCAAAGAATAGCAAATATTTTGCGTACAGCCAAAAAATAAAAAAAAAGAAAAAAGAACAAAAAAAAGATATGTGAAATAAATAAGGACCAAGTTAAAAAAAACTATTATAAACAAAATTTTGCAAAAAAAATACATAGAAAAAGGGACACCAAATCTATAATCAATAATAATAAGAAAACTAAAAAAAAAAAGAAAGATGTTTAGATAGATAATCGTATAAAAAACGATAAAACTACAATTGCAAAAACATAATCATTACATTACAGAGATTGTCAAAATAATGTAAAAAATATATGCAGGTCGTAATAAAGATTCATACAAAATTGAAAAATTATGTTTAATATTAAATAGTTTAACTCAAGCCCAGACTCAAAAAATAAATGTATGCTATTTTTTTACAAGTTTTAAAACCATTCTAAAAAAAAAAAAAAATGTTTTCAATATTATGTTCCTCAACGCCACTGCATTAATAATTTTAAAATATACAAATTTTGTATAACTATAAAAATACAGTAAATATGATACTACGATATAGATTTATACAGCTTTAAATTTAACACATATATACAAATAAAACCTTTCATTTTTAATTTTTTAAGCTAACCTAATAAAAAAAATAAAAAGATCGTAAAGGTCAAATAATACTTAATACGAAATATTCTCATACAAAATATATTTTTTATTGGATTTTTGTAAGTATGGCATAATATAAAATTAGCGTTTTATAAAGAAAAGTTAAAGGGATATGTTAAATCAATCAAAAAAAAAAATATTGAACAGCGCAGAAAATTAAGTAGCTAACAAAAGAAACCATAATCATTATCTTTTGATTTAATAAATACCTCTTATTAGGAAAATGGAAGCTAAATATAAAGAAAATATAAAGTAACGTTAAGTAATAATCATAGGTGGTGTTGTAATGCAAAAGGTATTTGACTAGATATTAATAATTAGCATTGCAAAAAAAAAGTTTTGTCTTTACTTAGACCTTTTTTAACTATTCATTTAAGTTAAAAGCAATGGCTTAATCGAAATATAAAGTTTACACTCAAATAACAACATTTTATATGTGATGACTTTACAATATGATAATGTGCATATTCTTTACAAAATAAAAGCATTATTGATATTTACAAAGAAAACTTGGTTGTGAGAATACAAATTAGAGTGTTGTACGATCATTTTAATATTATAGTTGAGTTGACTGTTTGGTACAAAATACCCTATATAATTTGCAAAGAAATTTGCTTTACACGTGTATTTTCTAAAATTTAACAAGCATTGCATATTATTGTCCATTAGTTTATTCGGTAATAATAAAATATATTCTAATGCATAATTGGTGTAGTTTACACCTTTCAATTCGCATGTAGATATAAAACAAAGTTAATGATTTTTTTAAGAACCTAAAAAAATATATATTTGACATTTTAATTGCAGATAGATATTTGGATTTTACTAGCTGTAAAAACTTTTTTTCATATTTTCTTAATTTTAAGCTTTACTCCATGGAAAAGAACAAAGATCAAAAAATTTGCAATTTTTTTTTAAATAAAATTTATCCTGATGGTTGCGATAATTCGGATAGAAACTACTTTGGAAGACATGCTAAAAATTTTACATTTACGAAAAATTTTTCATTTAAGGTAAAAGAGTAGATAAAAAAGTTTTAATTCGAATGAGATAATAGATGCGCTGTATTTATTGCAAATTGAACCGACCTCGGGTCATTTTAGAAAAAATGCAACATATTTACGCGCAAAAGCATGTATTAATGCCCGCAAATGTGGTAAGTTATGTGCGACACGTTTTTACTTGCACAAAAATGCTAAAGAGTAATCCTTTAAAGGATGACTGGCAAAGTATTTATTTCTAGATAACTCTATGGTATAATTGAACTTTTTAGAATTGATCTAGTTGGTACCTTGAAAAAGACAAAAGAGGTATATTTATGTAGTGACAGAATATTGTTAGACATGAAACACAACACTTTCTCTCCTTCAATACAGCAAAAAATGTGTTTGATCATGTGCATTTACGAACTAGGCGCCTATTACAAGTTTAGTTTTTTACAATTTTACTAAGGGACTGAGTTTCGCAATGAGGTTTTATAGAATATTTTTAATAATTTATCAAAAAAACATATAAAATCAAGTGCGTCTTAACCACGCACACATTAGTTTACTAAGAGGTTGTATCTGACGTTGGTTTCATCGCTTGGAAAGTATGTAAATGACGATTTTAATAATTGGGACGAATATCAGGCACAACTATTTTTGCATACAATACAAAAAAACAAAAAAGCACGAAATGTTCGCTGTCGCTTGTGTTTTATAAAAGACCTCTGTGCTACCATGTTATACGTTTTTGAACGCAGTGCCTTTACAAAAGAAAAACAACGCAAAAAAACAACCCAATGTAGAAAAACAAAGAAAAATGCACTCAAAAACATAAAATAAGCACTAAAAAAAAGACATGCAAAACTGGTTTGACTAAAAAACCCTGGGTTTTGCTATTGGGATAAGGTTATACTTTTGAACAGTTAAAAAAACAAAAGAAGAGGGGATAAACCTACAGCGCGTTTTAAAACATAAACCATTATTTTTTGTAGCAAAACAAAGCAATGTTTTCAGGATAGCTTACCAAACAGAAATAGTTTTAAAAATATGTCTCAATGGAAAAAAAAATATTTCATAAGCGAGATATAGTATTTAAAAGTACTTCAAAATTTATTTTGCCAAAAAATAAAAAAAAATACACAAAAATGATAAATTAAGAATCTAACGAATAGTTATTGCCGCAAAACAATACATAAAAAAAAAAGCCAAAGTTTATTGCAAAAAATGATAAAAATGCAAATAAAAAATTTTGCAATTTATATTTTTTATTAGAACAATTTTTTAAAATGGGAAAAAAATATTTACAATTGATTCAAAAGAAATTGGGAATTGTAAAATGATGATGTAATAACAATTGGCTCGAAACCAGTAAAAAGTGTCCAACTGAAATTTTTACAAAACAAAACATCACAGTACAAAATATGAATACAGCTACGAAAACATCGCTTTTTTTGCAAGTGATAGTTTTATGCTTTGTCAAAAATAATTGGATACCGAGTGATCTATAAAGAATTTAAAGGGCCAAATGTTTATGATTACGAATTATACTTTTTTTTTACATCTTCGTTGTAGATTGTTTTAGCTGATGATTTAAAACCAAATTGGCTAGACTAAAAATTTTTGCACGCCAAAAATACTTTTTCAATACCATTTAACCTTTGATAATAGCCATTGGATTGCTGTTAAAATAGAAGTCCGTAAAAAAACCTGTTTTGTATAAAAATTACATGAGTGGAAATCATACAAATATGTAACAAGCATAAAAAAAATAAAGCCTAAGATCCTTAATTTTAAGTTATCACAGAAATAGGATTGTAATAAAGAAACATGTAACATGTGAGGAGTTTGTTCTATAATTTTTTTACGCGCATAAAGAAAATGTAGATATGCAGAATTTTACATCTGGTAAGTTTATAAATTTCTTTTTAACCGAAATCATATGATAAATGAAAAAAATACGTTACGGAAGCACTTTAATCGTAATACTAAATTTTAACGATATAGATTTTTTTTAACAAGATTCACCATGAAAAAAAGAATACAAAAAACCGTAAACGAAAAAAATTAAATGCCCTAATAGTATATATTAGGAATTGCATTTTACAAATCAAAATCAACTTGCAAGCTTATTATAAAAAAAAAACAATGCGATTGTCGTGAAAATTGCGCCGATTATTTTACGATACAATATATTTGTTTTTTTTGTACACATTTAATTTTGTGTTATTTGCTTTTATTGATTTGTTTTATTGAAACTAAAAAAAATGTTGACTATAATTACATTTTACAACTTTGAATTATAAAAACATGTAGATTTTTGCATTACAGCGCATATGTTTATAACATATAGCCAACAAAAAAAAAATAAAAATGATTACGAAAACATACAATTTTCTTATCAAATAAAAATCGTAATTTTTTTATATAGCAAATATTATTTGATAAAAATACACTTTTAAGTTAAAAAATATTTAAAGCGCGTTAATTTAAATTCAATTATTAATAATAAACTTAATATACAGAAGCGGCTTATGTTTAGAAAAAAAGTATGACATAAGCAAAAAGTAAGTGTATATTAGATAAGAACTTATTTTACATATTGTCACATATTATTTTTAAGTTTTATTAAAGAACTGCGTAAACTATATTGCCCTAAAAAAGGCACCTCGTTAATCCAAAAAAATATGTTTTCATGTTTTGTAGAAAAAACATAAAAGAACACACATGGCATCATGTTTTTTTGCAAAAATACGCATATAGTTACTTCATTGCATTTTTTCCACAAAAAAAAAAATTGTGAATTTATAGTGTTGACAAAAAATAAGTAGTAATTGCGTTTTAGGGTTATCGGGATGCAAAAGGCATCAGTTTATATATATTACAATAAAGGGGTCCTGACTGTAATCTGCATATGTAGATATTATATAATTTCAAGACTGTACACTTCAAATAATGCAATTTGCAAATGTAAAAATTTAAAAAAAAAAGGCTTTTAAAAATTATTAAAAATAACCTTAAGTTTGCTTTTTTTATTTTACTGTTTTTTATAAATTGAAGCCTGTAAATTAAGCCTTTAAATCTTAATTTCTAATTTTTATAATTATATATATTTTTTCCCTATATGTTTTTTCCGTTATATTTGAGCGAAAAGCTAGTAAAAATACAATAAAAATTGAAAAAAAAAACAATCTTTGTTGTTAAAATATGATGAATTTACTTGCAAATGTTGATTTTTTTTCATATAAAACAAATAATTAATTCGTTTAGTTTTTATTATACAAGAAAAAAAAATACCTTTTTCTCCGATGAAAATTATTTTTGTTACAATATTGTTTGTTTAATGTGTTTTACGTCGAATTTTTTTTTTAGTACAAGCATTGTATTTTTATTGATTAAAGATTTGGTGTATCCTTTTTTTATTTCATATGTATATTTTTTTTTTTTTATATTTCGTTTTTTATAAGTTTTTTTATTTGGTCGTCATTTATTTCACTTATCTTTTTTTTGTTCTTTTTTAAATTTTTTTTATTTGGCTGTACGCAAAATAATTAAATATTAAATAGGATATCTACATATAAAACATAGAAGTTTTATATTCTGTTTTTTTTGTATGTAAAATACAGTTTTTGCTACAATTCACTGTTTTTTTTTACTTATACTCTTAATTAAATAATGTTCTGTTTCTTTACGATGATTTTTATCGATGTGTTTCAAAACAGTAGCATGAATAAAAATAAAGTTCACTTCTACCATAATAAATAACTTGTCATTGTTTTTATGTATTAAAAGTGCGTTTTATATATTTATCTATCATGTTTCTTTATTTCTTTCCACTTCATTTTCCGAAAATCACGAATCATCGTTTATGATTCCGATTTCCAAAGAATAATAAGGATAAGCTGCATACTAGAAAGCGAATTACACTAACAGAGTACAAAAAAAATCTTTTTTAAAAGTTACTTTAGAATATTCGATACTTTTTTAATTTGATAGAAATGATTTTTTTTGCCCCAGTTTAAGGGTGCAATTTTTAACGGAGAAGCAATTTTTAATACATAAGGGAAATAATACCAAATATTGTATTGTATATTATATTGTTAAAAAAAATAAAAAATAATTTATTGTTTATTGAAATATTATTGTTAAATTAAATATTTTAGAAAATAAAAATTTTCTATTGCTTATTTTTTTTCAAATACATTCTTTACTGTGTCAATAGACCAAAAACTTCTGTTGTATGCATGATATAACACTTATATCAAAGTAGTCTCATTCATGGTCATTCTACGTTTATAGAGAATAATTTTTGCGGTACTAATCATACGCGTACATATATTACTGGTCAGGGTCATCTATTTCTAATCAATGTACCCGGTATTTCTACCTTGTGGTTGACTTTCTTCATTACATCGTGCAAGCATTTTCTCTGCAATCGTAACTAGATTCTCATTATGTTGCTTGTTCGGAAGCCTCGATTCTACCGCTTAAAAATTTGACATTTATAATGCTCCACGGTGTCATTTTTTTTGTATATCCCTCTATAATTTTCTTTATTCCATTTTCAAATTCAGGGGATGTTATTAAATGAGAAAATTCAGTAAAAAAAGGCTCAATATTTCAGTATGTCAGTAAACATTCTTTAAATATATCTTTTCCCATTTTCAAAGTACATTTTTCAGACTGTAGCAATTTGACACATGGTTTTAGATCCTCTCATTCAACAAGCATTCTATCTCTCTTAATGTTATCCCCTGGGCTCAATAATAAATTTTGCAATTTCGGGTTATCATTTACATCGAAAAAATCTCTAATCTATGTATATCTTTACACTGTTGTAGATTTAGAGCTTCACCGGGTTTTGTTGTAGGTTTTTGGTGTAGCTTTACATTTCTCTTAGTCTAGCAGCCAACTGTATTTCTTTTTACTTATACATTTACTTGTTTACGAATTCAATAGGCTCATTGTACTTTTTATCTTTTACATATTTTCCAATTGCTAAGTTAAAAATATAGCTGTATCATCCTATCGCAGGTTCGTTCAATCTACTTGCAATGCATTTGCGCGTACTAAAGTGGTCGGCAACAACAAATAATACATCATCAATTGATTTTTTATATATATTCAATGTGTCAACAATTTTTTCAATATGGGCATTCGCAGTATATTCTTTAAACTATTATTTTTCTGAAACTTAGTAATATCTTTTTACTTGATGACGGCTTTGAGCAAATATAGATAGGTAGTTTTTTTGAATTTGTAGTCCACCCATCATAAAGTAATGCAAATTTTTCACATATTGTTTTTCTTATATTGTTCAGCACATTTTCGTATAGTAGAGTAGTATATTTCATCGATGTTTCTACAGATAGTGGAGCCATTTCGTTGTTTTCTCTGTTTGTTTACTCTATACAAATTAAATGATAAGTTATCTTCTACAATCCAATCTAACCAAGAAAATATATTCCGCACTTTGAGCGAATAAAGTATCAAACTAAAAATTTACAATGTCCCGGTTTTCTTCATCTTACAGCTATACTCGTCTATCTCATTCTGGTGGCTATGTTACATGGGAAATCAGATTTTTGTATTTTGTGAGCTTAATATTGGCCTTAAGTTTTGTCCCACACTTGCAAACATATCTAACACCGTCTTCACTAGTATAAAATAATTCTACGATTTTTTCATTGGTTAACATTAAGGGGAAGAAAAATTATTAATTAAATTGAAAAAGCAACATAATAATATATTGTAGCAATATAATAACAATATTTTGTTACTCGGAGTGATCGCGACAGGGTTTTTTTTTTTGAGCAGAGATTGTTTTCATTTTAAAAACCAAAAAAAAAAAATATATAACTTTTTTCAAATAAAATTGTAAACTTTAAAACATCAAAAAACAAGGGTTTTAAGCCTAACTTTTAAAAAAACACAGACTACCGTTGGCCCAAAAATTCCTGGGTACGCCACTGGCCCTTTGTATTCCCATTATATTGATTAAAGACGGTTCAGAGTTTAATTTGAAGTTGTTGCTATAGCTGACTATTTTTTACCGCCTTGGTAGTTTTCACAAACAAGATTGTTATGTTTAATAAGTTTAATATGATGTTCTCAATTTTAAGTTGTATGATAAAAAAAATAAAACATCTATAACTTTTTTAAATATATATAGGATACAAACAGTTTTTGTATTTTACAAAAAAACACTGTTGGTTAATTCTGTTATATGCAACTTGTAACCAATAAGAAAAATGCCATAAGAAGAGCCTAATCTCTCTTCTGCTATAAAAATATTATGGATGATTTATTTATGTTTTAAACTAAAATTTACGTAAAAACTAAATAGATTTTTATATAAAATGCGACCCTTGTTTATAATTACAGAGTCTAAGAACCTGTAAATAAAACTTGCGACAAAGATACTGTTAGAACAATCTTAACTAGATTTAAAACGTTGTAATTTTTTTCATATAAAAAAAAGCATTATAAAACAATAATTTTACTGTTTGGAAATTTTTTTAAGGACTGTAACCTTTCATTTAGAAAATAATGACTATACCGAAAATTTATCAGATCGGTTCGGTAGCAGTCATATCAGACAATTGCAGGGTTATTTGACTTGCATAACTTTCAAAAATATTAATTGACAATTAGGTTATTTTTCTATTTGAAACGGGTTTTTTGTAAATGCTTTTTTATAAGTATTAAGTCTTACAATAAAAAAGCTTTATAGAATAAAGTACAATAAATATTAGCAGTAAAAAAGCAAAAATTAGTAAATTACACATAACACAAAAATTTACGTACAAAATGGGTTAAAAAGAGTTATGCGACTAGATACCCCCCTTATTGTTATTTATACATATAAGTACATCTTTGCTGTACAAATCTATGCAAACATATTATTGGGAGTTTTTACTGTACTTAACAGCTTTTTGAATTACAATTTGCGATAGGAATTTTTTTCATGTTAAAAATCATTTGTATTACAATGGCTTAAAATTCTTTTATACAAATTTTGTAGAAAGGTTAGATACTAAAAAACTGAATGCACACGTTGATAGGACTTTTATAGTTTAGTGTTACCTTACTTCAAAAAGAAGCGCTGGATCTAAATGATATGTGTGTCAATGCATTGACAATAGATGTACATTTTTTTTCTCAAGCAAATTATTTAAATGGTTATTATAGACTTTACGATAAAAAAGCGCAGTAGAGCATCCTTATTTTTGTTTGGATATCCCTGCAGCTTTTAACTAAAATATATAGCGTTTTAATTATTAAAATTACGATTTTATATAATGTAAGTCTAGGCCTGTGCATCATTTTTTATTTTATTTTTTTTCTAGAATTTGATTAACTATTAAAATAATCAGGCAAGGTCTTTGAAAAATCATGCAAAAAAAAAGTAATTTTGTAGTTTGCGAAATTCAAAATGTTGATGCTATAGCATTATAAAGTGCTGCTACGACAGCCTTAACAAACACCCAATGATGATGCATGTCCTAATGGGGCTTGTAAACTGCACCGCAGAGACTTATATTAGATTATAAAGCCACTTTTCGAAAGATATCGCAACGATCGCTTTTTTGCGCCATTTGAACTGTGTTTTTGCGGCTAAAAACAGCATATAAAACGATATTTTTTATCTGAGATAATCTATAGATTATAGACAAAATCAAGGCAAATTAATACTAATCGCCAGATTAAAGGTGTTCCGGATGTAATTAAGTTATAAATAGATAAGATTGCAAAACGATAAAAATGGAACAAATGTCAATAAAAAAGTTCATTTATTTATGTCTTTATCTCCGCGTAGAAACAACG
>JAQFYM010002616.1:0-22656 GCA_034694785.1 Agrenia bidenticulata
TATAAATTGGCTAAGAAGCTTTAAATTTTTTATCAACCTGGCTCGGGCTATATGAAGTTGCACTTGTGAGTTTTTCTCAATGGAGTTCCTAGAGATTTTCAAGTGGTTTTTTCGACCATCTTGGACCAAAGAGTTTTTTGAGATTTACTTGATTGAAACTGAAATTTATAAATTATTCAGAATTTTTTCTTACATAGAGACGAAACTTTTTTACGATTTTAGTTACATTACTGTAATCCATCCTGCCTTTATGAGGTAAAGTAAATTGACTTTTAATGATTTGTTGTTGGCTTATGTGCTAATTTTTTGTAGCTATTTTAATTACAGTTGTCACACGCTTTAATAATGTTGTGTGGATACTATTATTTCCGTGGGTACTTTTTAATGGATATAAATTATTAATCTCTGGTAATTTAACAGGTTTGAGTATTTTTGCGGATGTGAATTATTTTCCCCCCAATTCCAGCGTCTTTCAAATTTCAAGAGTCATAATTTGAGCGTTAATTTTATTGATGAACCAGGTTGTAAATTCACAAGCACTCTTTTTCAGACAGACTGTAAAAAAAACTGAAAGTACAATTTATTTATTCATATACTATTGGACTTGTAGTAAGTACATTTCTACGGAGGTAAATGGTGCAAAATGAATCGTTCGAGGCAGGTGTGTTTCCATAAAAGAGTTATGGCCTTATGTCTCAAAAAAATAATTTTCACCTCAAATTGAACAAGACACAGTCCGTGGCACTTTTCGTTAGACCTCTTACCCAAGCGAAGAAGTGGCTTTCCTTATTAGCATTGAAGGCAAGGATTGAGTCGTTGCATCACATGGAACGTGGAGACCTACTGATTCACTACTGACTTTTTTTTTAAAATAAATAAATGATTATCACATTGCATGATAAGGCTGAAAGAGCATGAGGAGTGTTCATGCATTTTATTCAATTAAGTATTTTTATTAAAGTTGGTATGTATAGTAAACTTCATTTAAAATAAGAAGTTTATTGCCAGTTTAAGCGAGAATTAAACGAGGTTGATTACTTGAAATGTTTTTACCCTCTGATTCTTTTAGTTATGATGAGTGTGGTTGAAAAGCTTTAAAATCTAGACTATCTGTGTGGAATTTGTTTACATCGGACATGAGCTATGTTCCAATTGTTACATAAGCTATGGGATTTTTAAGACTGTGCGTGCAATAGAGGTGTTTAATTAATCCTCATAATTTTTTAATTACCTTTAATAACCATTTGGATAATCTGGACAGTTTATTCAATTGACTTGTGTTCTATACTACGGGATCTTAAACTTTTCACATTATTCAAGAGTAGTATCCTGTTTTTCAGAGAGCCAAAAAAAACAGAAAAACACATCAATAATGGTTTTCAGTACATTACAATTTCAGGGCAATACGAGTAATCTAAATCTTTATTCTTCACTTAATCTTAATTGATATATTGATATAATATCTATATTGTCCGAAAAAAATCCATGTTCCAAACTAGAAATTTAACTATCTTCAGGATACGTTAAAAATAAAAATAAATCAGAAGCTCCATTTAGAAGCAAGCAAGGAAGTTTAGATTTTTAAATTGTGACACTTAGCATACGGATAGTTTATAATTCATAAATCCTATACTTTTTCATTGCTTAACGACCATCAGTAGTTAAAATTCAGCACACACCCCCCTACATTGTTCCTCGCCAAGTGTTGTTGGAGAAAAGGTGATCTGGATGAAGCGTCTTCCGTCATCTTCAATTCTCCTTCCCCATTTGAAACTCCAATCCTAAATGTTTGAATGTAGGTAGCCACCACATGCTGAAATGAGGCAATTCATTTCCCCAGAGTGTCAAATTGCTTGCCAAATTGCATCCACTTCCAAGTGAGAGAACAAGCAATTACTTCTCACCCTATGGACTCATACCTAGGAGAGTATAGTAACAAGTGTAGGGACATGAATATATTGTACTTATCCCATATGTAATAGCATGGCCCACCGACTGTTGGGATAACCGGCAGACAATTTATTAGAAATTTATGGAAAGTTTTTTATCTTGTCGGCAGTGTCAAGGAATAATTCACACCTCGAGAATACGATATGGTCAAAAGAATGAAAATCTCCCTGGGAGGTTGCAAAAGTTTCCGTGCATGTCAGTAGGACAAATTTCATTTCATTAATCTTTTCAAACTCCTCAACTTTTCCACCGGGATTCGTATGAAGGAAGGGGTCAAGGGAAAAGATTAAATAAAGCCTGACTCCTGTGTCTAGTTCCATTTCGAGAGGATTGCAAACAATTTTTTGGAACTGATTGTGACACTAAGTGTGAGTCTTTGGGGATAATTTACACTCTACGATATATGTCTTGTGCTCCAAGCTCATTAATATTAATGAGGTAATTCAAAGTTCACTCTTAAATTAAAAAGAAATCAACTAAAGATTAGATAAATACAAATGGGAGCCAGAGGATTTTATGAATGATCTCCGGTTAGGTATGAATTAATTTGAGAGGACCACTTAGGCTCTGTCAAGTTTGAGAAAAGTATGGACTTGTCACAACAAGTGGCATCAATCAAAGTGACAAGTTCACAAGCTCAAACTGTGATAATTCCAACCATTTCATTGCAATGAACTACAATTAAGTTTCTCAATCCATATTATTAATATTCATTTTTATTGAGGCACTTTGCTGGGTTTTTCACGTTGGTTAGTCGACCGTTTGGACCGAGTCCACTTTGATTTTTACACGGCTTTGAAAAATTTTCCTTCCCATTGTTAATATCAGGTTTTTAAAATTTGGAAACATTTAAAAATTTAAGCAAACTCATTGCGAACGACTTTTTAATTTCATTCCATAATTAAATAGGATTAAATATTCCATGAAATCACTTTTCAGGGATCTGTTTATTAAAAAATTAAATCAAGTTTACTCAGCTTTGGCATATTTTAGTGTCCTTCAGGAAAAAAAATCCCCTCCTCAAAATCAGTAATCAAGAACACGATCTCATTTTTGTAAACTATTAAAAAAAACTATCGCAAATAAAATTTTAAGAAAACCATAAGTAATTCAGCCTCACAAATCCTAACCCTATTAGCCTATCAATTAGTCAAATGAACAATCACACTTTCCACTGCAAATTTGAAAATGAAAAAAAAACTTTAAGCCCCAAATCCAATCCCCACTTAATCCACACTATCCAGAATCCCCTTGAACCCATCAGCTGAATAGATATAATCCCAACTGGGTAGTTCAATAGCTCAAGTTGATTTTTAAAAAAACAAGATCGGAACTCGGACGAGGCTGACACCCTAAAATAATAGCCGAACACAACAGATTTTAAAATACAGTGACAAATTGCTCAGAGTAATCCTTCCCTCCCATTCCAAGACGTTCGGATTGCTAAAAGAGTTTTCAAAAGTTGCTTCAACAGGTTTTTTTTTTGCTTTTTCGCTGGGAAAACTAGTTGATGTGGCCAACTCGGTTGAAGCGGTAGTGTCTTTCCTCTCCTCTAAATATCACATTGATTTATATACCCTTTGACAAATCAGTACACAAAATGATTCAAAGATTAGTTGATTGAGTGCAAAATGCAAATTACCAGCTTCAACCAGCTAGCATTCTAATTGTGTCATTGAACTCGTTAAGAAATATATCCCATCTTTATAATCTTCCCAATCAATGTCACTTGAGCCACCGTGGATCCTTTGATATTGTTTTCTCCTCTTGACAATCTCGTTCGGGGCTGGAAAGAAAAGGGTTTCTCAAAATTTTACTATTGGCAAGTGGGACGCCTTCGATTTGGAGGCCGAAATGTAAACTTCCGTTTGACACGGCCATTTCATCCTAATCATTTCCGGTATCCAGAAATCCAAAGTAACCACGCCAATCATGAGTTCATATCAAAATAAAATAGTAGCGTACACCCACCTAGCCAAGATATCTCTACGAATTTCACTACCTATAATGATCTAAGAATGTGTCATGGCATCATTATTTAAATCAACAATCACCCTTCGTTCAAGACTATTGAAATTTCATGCAATTAAAAACATCATTTGACCCGCATGGGACTGCAATAATAAGATGACGGCTTCGGTAGTTGAGGGCAAGGGATCAAAGCTTTTGAGAAATGATCCGGAAACCTTTGAGTTCATACATATACATGACCCGCATGGAAACTTACGAAAAATTTTGAATTTTAATTTCTATTCCATCTACGACAGTAAGATATGCATATCCAAAAACTCTTATGTATCCATTTCTTATAAGCTTATTCCAAGCCCTTTTGATTTGAACTCTTGAGAATTTAAAATCCAATATAATTTTCCCCCACCCATTTCTGAAGCCTACTGTTCAAACTCTAGTACGGACGGAAGGCCGATTTTCAAGGCATTAGTTACAATTGGCAAACGACAAAATACCTGAGGGCAAAAGGTGTGGGATTTATTTACAATTTTATTCCCTGCCATTTCTGTATCCTAAGGGCTCTGGACTGTGATCTCCCAAGTGGCAGCTACTGATGTAACTCTCATACATAAGAAGAGTCAGTCTCCTCTCATATTTCCATCACCGTCTCCATTCACCACCGCTTTTCCTTTACCGACAAACATATCTCAAAGCTTGAGTTGTAGGAGTAAAGCCAGTTAAGTAAATATGCCCTAGTCTATTTGTAGGTAATTTAGTAATCATAACTCATTCCTTGCCCATACGGCGGGCAGGTGCATCTGAGTCTCCCACGCGAGCCGTTTCTACCCTATGCGGGAGATTGCAAGGCAATTCCATTCATTAAATTCTACGCTTCGTTTCCAGCATACAGCTGCAAACATGATCCGAGGGGACGGGTTTGACATCAAGAAATTTCTAGGTGAAATTCACCCAGCCCACTCTCCAACCTAAATCTCTGGGCACATGGTAAATTTTTTAAACCAACTTCTTTGTGTACACAAGCAAATTGCATGCACCCTTAAACATTAGCTTTCCATTCAAACTTGACACCACTACAAACTTTTTTCTACCAACGCTTCAAATGACCCTTAAAATTCTCAGAATATCTAACCCAAGTCTTTAATAATTGAAAAGCTGTAGGAGGCACAACAAATAGGAGAAACTAGCGAGGAAGTCAAATTATTACTTTCAATATTTAGGGCTGAGGCAACCACTTGAAGATCTCTCGTCTACCCACTCCAACGATTTACAATTTCTTTGAAAAATTGAATCTAAATTATTGGCTTGCTTGTTGCATTTTCAGGACAAAATACCACAGACAACAAATCGATGCCCTTATTCCCTTTGTAATAATAATAATAACGTATGACACTCTGATTATAGCAACACTTTACTAACCCCTTTTTCTCAGTTAGAAAACTCTGGTTTATCAGCAGGAATCTCAAGAAGATGATTTCATAAGGGCTCCTCGTGCCTCTCGTTTTTTACCCGTAGGGATTTCCAAATCTGTTTAGCACCTGAAAATCATCTGATCTTTATGTCCAGGTAGGCGTTTTGTATACATTAGTTAATTGATCAGAGGAAATGCTGGTTCTAACTCCGGTGGGATGCATGTGATGAATATGATGATGATATCAGAATTTGAAATGAGCCTCTTTTCAGGTTTATTTCGGGAAATACACAGTCCATGTGGATTTTTTTCTACTCATATTCCATATGGCTTTGGATCTGTGTGATGTATTGAGGGCTAATGGCACGGGCGATGAACAGTTCACGGTAGATAGACATAGGAAATTGTAATACCGTGACATCAGAGGGAAAGAATCTGACCATTGTGTGTTCTAACTGCTGCATGAGAAAATTAGCAACTGATCTTTATCATCACTTGTAGTTGCAGGGTGTCCGGGGAGGAATCATACTTTTTTATTGCACAACATTTTAAAGGACAGATTGATTTTTTTAAAGTATGCATAGATATATTTATGTCAAGGTACATTAGGACCTTAACTGATGATGATTACAGCTTTGGAAGTGGGTCATATGGAGCATGAGGGGGTTTATCAAAGGGTATTTGTCTTGTATCGTCTTTCATCCAAATTTGAATGAAGGGGTAAGTTTTATAGATTTTTGATTTTACTAAGAAAACCCCAAGTTAGTAATGAGCTGGTTTTAGGAGGACCGGAACAAAATATGAATAGTTATTGAATATGATTGAAAATAGTAATAAAAAAAATGTAATGGTAGTGTTTCATAATCAAAATTAGTAGTAATCAGCAATTACCATGTAGAATAAGTTATGATTGAATAAATTTATCATGTAATTATACATTTAGCAAATGTTTAGATTTATCAATCTCAGTTCATTCAGATTTATGCCATTTCAAAGTAGTTGAATCCCCAACTTGATGGATGTCTATGGAGCAATCAATAGTTTTATGATCATCAGCTAAAATAAAAAAAAACTAGTCTCTGTCAATTCCAATTTCGTAGAATCTAATCTCTCCTCTCTGCCTTATATTCCGTGTATTTCTCTATTTTATAACAATCACATGAAACGTAGGATTCTAATATTTCAAAATCAACTTGTTATTCGTCCGACACCCTGTACCCCAAGATCGGGAAGAACCCAACCTCCACACACATTACATGATAATTGTATCCATGAAGTCCAAGTTTTTTCCCTATACAAATTCCGTCATAGTTCTTCTACCTCATCTGTAGAGGAATGCAAGTTATTCCGAGCTAATCTGTGTCTAAAGATCGAAACTGATGGCTGTACAAAGATGACGAAATGGCAGATGAGGAACAGAGCAGATCTACTCTATTGAATATTTGAAAAGAATAATAAATAAAGACAAGAAACTGGTGACGACATCCTAGCCTTAAGCTCAAGGATGACGTCCTCAACTCTTCTAGTCCTTTTTACGTGGGAGAATTTTCGCACCTAAGGATCTGCGTGTCATAAACTTGGAGCACATTGGGGGCTCGTGATTTGGTCTTTTATTCTTCTAATGATCTATCTGGTGGTGGTCGTGAACTGAGAATATTTCAAAACTCAGCCAAGTCTTGAGCTATTGAATGGATTTTCTAAGAGCCAAGTTGGAAGTTGATGTATTATATAATGAGTTAATTATTCCACATAGGGGATATCCCAGTGTCATATTTTATTCAAGTATATATAATATTTTTTTGTTGCAAAAAAAAGTCCAAATGGAATTGGCATTCGAGGCACTGCCCTATTTAATACAAGTCGGACGGAGTGTATCATTTATTTATTAATTATTCCATACCAGAGAGCTTGGGCACGCAAGTTAGTTTTTATGATCAGTTGTGTGTTGTGTCATACACACACGTCCACTGCATTCACGCTTGGCTCGTCTGTCCTACTGCTTAAATGCTCAGTTAATGTTGAGCTTCTTGGAACTGTTGGCTTTCGGAATTCCTACATCCGTCGGGAATTTTAATTGTTGGAGGGAAATTTCATCTATAAAAAAAACCTAGTTATTCTCTCGAAACTTTCCATGAATTGTTGCTATGTATGTTTCTAAAGCAATTTGCGTGTTTATAGTCTGAAGAGTCTTGAGTTCTAGTGATCCTGTTTCACTCATTGAAAGTTGTGGGAAATCTAGTGACTAATAAGAATAACCCTAGAATCTCCCTGTCTCTTGCTCTTTCCTCCCAAATAACAACAACAACAAACACAGAAAAGTGAAAATAACAAATTCATAAACAAGTTGAATAACTACAGAAATCAACGATGATAATTTATTCCGCAGGACTTTCGGCATTGACTTATGAGCAATAAGAACCTAAATGACGGAGTACTGAACACGACTTGTACACATTTCAGAAATACCTAACTTTATAAACCTTGTGAAATAATAGGTCATAAGTTAAAGGGAAAATATAGAAAAAAATCCTTCCATCATTAAGAATTTATGATTTCATTTACCATCACCCATAATTGACCAAACTAGCTAATTTTTGTATTTTTTACCATTATTTTTATTATTTATTCCCCATTATTATGACTTTGAATTAGATTGCAGCATATTTGGTATTAAGTTATTAAGGTCCGTGGACCTTTCCCTTAAAAACCTTTGATTATTCATGTACCTCAAAAGCTGTAATTTCGTCCAATGAATAAATGTCTTTTTGTATGATTGGGAAAATGAAATTTCAATGATTATCCAACTAAAATCCATCCGAGTTGACAGTTTATGATCTCGACCAAGTAATACACACACCCCAAAAAATTAATACATCCTTTTAACGACCTTTCCTGTGAATCAACCAACACTTCTAGCTATCTCCCATCATATGAGCCTGGTCACCTCATCCTCATCTCATATTGCGCTTAATTTCCTAGCCCTCGTTACTTTCCCCCATTTTACGCATAAAATACTATAAAGATGTGAAGAGGCTCTAATCCACGCTACCCGCGGTGCGGTCCATGCAAGTGCATTAAAAACAATACCTCTAACTTAATTCCACGAACTTACATATATCACAACCACTCTCATCAGCTCATCTGCCTCTTGGGCAGCAATTTATAGCTTTTCCAGTCATTGACTGTTAATGACGTGACACACCTATATGCAGGGAAGATGAGGTTCGTACCAAGCCATGCTGGGTTGGAATTTGGGATTTGCAGACTAGGTTTAATTTTTCTCCGTGGCATGACTTGTCACTGTAATTTCCAAGTCCAACTTTATGAGCTTGTGTACGGATATCTATTCCAACCCTTGGAGCTCTTGGAAATTGACTAGAACTCAATAAATAGCCCATGTTCATGTCAATGTACGTAAAAGTATGGAAGGTTCCAATAGACTGCAATTCGTGGAGCTATCAGTCGCTGACTCGGGACCTACATGACTACTCGTCATTTGCTGTAGTGTGGGGCTGTGGAATTTTCTAAGAATCAAGTCCACGCTGAATGTCTAGTATTTTATTGTGAGTAATTAGATTCTAAGAACTGGGTGAGTCCCTTCTCTAGATCTCGAATAACATTATGTAACATATAATACATATTTTTTCATCATAAATGTTTTTATCATTTTGAAAGAGTAATTTGGGCCAAAAATCCTGTATTCTGTGGTTAGTAAGATTTAGAGCCTCTCCAACTCATCCAGATCTCCTCCTTGCTCCCTGGATAAAAAAATTACAATCTTCCGTATTGCATTATTTACACGGAAATGAAATAGCTTTGGGATTTAGAAGAGGAGGGAAACGTCAATAGTAGTTCAATGGAAGGAAATCACATGATGAGCTGGATCAGGCTGGATGCTAAAAGCTATTGGAAACAATCAAACCGGACAAGAGGGTACAATTTCAGAGGAATGCACACTCTCAATAGTCATTTACAAATCCATCAAGAATAAATTGTCTATTAATTTGTAAACTCCACTATAGGCGTGTCCCACCGATTCATTCGGTTAATTTAATGATTATGAAAATCTCTCTCTCTTCCAACTCCAACGTTGGCTAAAGCTTTAAGAAATTTCCATCAAACTATTGGAGATTTGCCATAATTACATGACATAAAATGATGGCATATCATAGATCCAACACAAACATAACAAAAAACATCCCCTCTAAACAATCTTGAGCAATTTGAAAGCCGTAAAATAAAGTTTGCTACTAATCAATCGGGCAGATGGGTTCTTGACAGGTAGAAGAGCCAGTATTTGGTAATAGAATTAGCATCTCTTGTTCAACTTACCTCAAGGGAAAAGATCTCAGGTCCGTTTCTCTTGTTCGTTCAATAGTTGAACAATAGAGTTCAGGGGGATGGATATTGGGGAGATTAATTGGAAAGATCCACCACGGTGTTATAGACAGGAGTCATTGTGTAGAGAACAGGATCAGATCCTAAGGGAGAAATAACCTATTGAGATTTGGCTAAGGTGGACCCCAGCTTTATAACACCTGTTGTACAATCATCTCTTTAAAAAAGCCTGTTGTCTCATCCTCCCGTTCTTCTGGCTGAGCTTCTAGTCCCCATGATAACGTCAATCTCTTGGAGAATCCCATGACCCTAGTTCAGTCTAACTCTAACGTTGGAACTGTTGGAAAGACTCTTTAGCAACGCTTTTGATATACCTGGGCTAGGGTGGAATAAACTTTGGCTCAACGACTGAGTTCGATTGGCAAGGGGAAAAAGCCAGACTCGTCCCTGGAGTTGGATGACCGGGTTGGGAAAAGATTTATTGGAATATTCTAATTTCGGGTTTCCCCTTGAACAATCTGCGGAGCAAGAATCAATTAATGGATATTTTAAAGGAATCTGTGGGCAAATTGTTGCTTGAATTAATCTTATTTTTTTCAAATTCACCGACGCCTTTCTTCTTCGGATGGGTTGGTCAACAATTAAATTTTTTGAATATCGCTTGCGTATAGTGGCAGTTCATGTGTGGTTGTGTCACTAATTATAAGTTAGGGTTTAGCTTTTAAACGCAAAGTACCATGGTGTTTTCTAAATTGAATTTAATTCGATTTTTATTTCATTCTACTATGTTGTACAAATATAATTTATACACTTTATTCAACCACTGCAATAAAGTCCGTTTGGATGATTCACCTCTGAAAATCTGCAGGGTAAGAAAGGCTGAGAAAATCCAACTCATATTGTTGAACAACACAATCAAGACTGTTTTGATGTTTTGGAAATCTAAATTTCAGAGAAATCAATATTTATAATCCACCATATGCTCCCAGATTGTGCTGACAAAGACAAGCTGACCAAAGCTTATCTCCAATCTCGAATCTACATCCAGTTCCCTTGAACATAATCGATACTTATGTGATGACTCGTTGTGTTGATGAAATGTTAGTGTCTATGGTCTATTTGCAGTTTGCACATGAAACCAAGTAAGGGACAAGTCATAAAAGTAGAAATAAAAATGACTGTTCATGCCTCAGAAATCAATGGAGCTTGGGTTTTTTCTTCCGAGAACAATTAATCTCGACAACAGTCTCCTTGCACAAGATCAACAAGGACAATTTACTATAAGATTGTGAAATGTTACCCACACACAGTCGTACCCAGTGTTTCGAATACTATCACCAGCTTGGAGGACGTATCCGTTTCATATGTATATTATCATACCGAGACAACAGATGTTGAGTCAACAAAATCGACTCCTCACTCAATTCTCTCAGCTTAATCGATGGACATCTTAAAGCAATCATCACTTACAAATGAAATGAGCAGACGATTTTAAATTTGTTGTAAACAGGTTCCTCCTGGTTGACAAAAACAACGGCTTCACATATGACCAGGGGGAAAAAAGCTGTAATTTAATGGGACTTTATTCACGGAGCAGATAACAACGAAATACTTGAGCTTTTCATGAACCTCTTTCATACATAAATACTCAATTCACATTGTTCTGAATTTCAAAGCTCTAAAGAAAAAAATAGCTCGAGGTGAGCTCAAAATGATGAACAATTAGGGCTGCTTGCTTGCTGTGCTTAAAAATAAATTATGTCTCCAATTTTATGGACGAATGTCATTCATAAGTAACTGATTGGAATCTATGAACAAAAAAACTGGGCCAATCTCAAGTATTTAGTAGTGCAGGATTGATAAGGAAAGTAGTCACAAGTGTTCAAAGGCTTGAAAGAAACGAAACTGGTAAAAGCAGTAGCAAATAAATAAATAAGAATTGGCGTAAACATATCGTTAAAGCTCAAAGAAGCACGTGTTATGGGTGACTTATAAAAAAAACACGACCAGTTACTACCACAGAGCACTGTGAGCGGTACTGAGACTCTCTGCCTCCTTGAAGCCAATAGTAATTATCTCAGAGCTGTGATAAGCAAAGAGTTTCTTCCCTGAACTAAGTCCTTTCAACTTCCTACAAGAGTGTGCATAATAATCCATTTACGCACATACGTAAATGTACACAGATTATTGTCACTTCTCAAGCTCCTGGGTGCTAAAAAAAATCATCTTGGTGTTGAAATGAATGACACTTTACAAAGTCAGCCCGTAGGATCACTTGTGCCTTTCTGCCTCGCCTCTGCTAATGGAGATGGAAGAAAGCTGTAGCGTAAGAACGGTATAGTCTCCTATCCTGTATGTCGATGGATATGATTATTGTCTACATAGGACGAGTAGTTGTTGTTGAATATATTGATGCAAAAAACAAGCCATAGATACCTACATAAATATAGAGATTGGAAATGAGTGGAAGCTTAAATGGGAAACTACAGACTTGTGTAAAGGCGACTATTGAATACCACTGGGTAGTGCATGTCAAGATGTAAGGGATGGAGACGAAGGGTTTTGAGATGTAAATAGGACTCGTAGTTGAATGTAAGAAGTCAGTGGATTTTTGTGCGAATAATTTATTCCATCGTAAAATGGTCGTAAATAGAGAATTGAAATTTACAGCAAGCTAGTTTCGCCGAATTTGAACTGTTGAGAGGTGAGGAATTAATGTACGGCATTCGTATCCTTTGGATTGGTATTGGTATGGAGGAGATAAGTAGCAAGTAGTTCTGAGGGTGAGATAAGTTTTGATTCGAAATTATAATTAGTAGTCCGAGCTATGGATGAGGATATTCCACCGAGTTGGGCTTGGATGATTACAAATGGGTTTTCTCTGAGGGCTGAGGTGTTGAATCCGTTTAAGTGGGGGTTCGGGATTGGTGGAGTTGGATTTCAAGATCATATTATTTCCCCCGATAGTGTTTTATTTATTTGGCTTGATGAGTAAGTGATGATGAGGAATGCGTGCTTGGGTATGTTAATAAGGTGGGAAACGAGGGACTTTTTATCTTAATGCTTTCCTCATTCCAGTTTGACAGAACCCATCCCTGGATTTTCGCAATCTTGCTGGTAATAAGGGGATTGAAATCCGCAGGCACAAATACCAATCAAAGCGGAGATTATAATCTTTGGCTTATCAGTTATCAATTTATCACCTTTAAATTAATAACTTGATTTCTCCAATCTCTCAATTCGTGTGGATAACTACGTTCTCCAGCTTAGGAGATTGTGGAATTTCTTGCCACTATGCAAATAGGCAGAGATTTTGATTGATTTGGTTTTTTTTATCAGTATTGGGATTTGCATATATTTTCTTAAGCTTGAAAGGGGCTTTTAAAATCTGAAGTAAAAGCTAATGGCCTCAATCAAAAGATTACTAAATTTTCAATAAAAAAAACACCGGGTATATTAAGGGATTTGGTTTTAAAAAATAAATCTAATTTTCTTCAAATTTCAGCAGGGGAAAAATATTTTGGATTGACGAGATTTTTTCCTAGATTCAAATTTCTAAAGTCAGTATTATTTAATGCCTTTCAAATCCTCAACCGACCGATTGGTCTCCTAATCTCAAAGGATATCAATTTTTATTTCTTGTTTCTTAAAATGAGTAAATCAATAAGAATCCAAAGTTCATAACCTTACCCAATGCAATCTTTCATTATTTTTGACCATCATCTCCAACTTGATTCTATTGAATAGCAAACATTCCAAAAGGGCTGATAAAATATTAAACTCCAAAGCTTAAATGTCTCACAATAGCCATTACAGAGTTGACTTTTCAATCCCTCAATACCCACACGGGCAGTAGAGACTCTATCGGCATTAATAATTTAATATATGTGCACTGATAGATACGATACACAGAATTCTCAGTGTACAAATGCTCCGATAGTGAATAGAAATAAAACGCAACCTGTTTATCATCACTTAGAGAGGTGATCAATTATCCTCTCCTAAGACGATACGAAAAGTGAAGAAAAAGACTGAAGAGGTTTAGCTAGTTTTATCATCATCGAAATAAAAGTATTATCTCAAGATTTGAAGGCACAACAGGGCAGTTGTATGGATCAGTGATACATCAGATCTCTTGGAATTAATGCTTGATTAAAAGGCTATTGAATTGACTTGGCTTTAGCTTGATTGTTAGAGCGAGGTGTTCAGCTCTCAGACTGACTTTCGGATTAAATTGCATGAGGATGAGCCATTATTTTAGCAAGTCTGGAATGTAACTCGTTCCTTGAGTCTTCTTCCCTCCGGCTTCTACTTCCTTATGGCATCTTAGAGCGACCCACAAGCCTTGTGTACTTAAATAGCTTACCTTTATCAATTTTATCCACACTGACCTCAGGATTCTGATCTCTTGAGTGCTTGTGTTTAAAATTTCAGATTACTCTCTACTTCTATTTCACATTCCAATTCTCTCATCTCTTTCAACTCTCAAGGTTTCCTAATAAGCTACCAGAGTTTATGAACATGGATTCTGACAAGTTGAATTCAATATGAGACTGGCCAGAGGGAGTATTTTTATATTTTATTCATTTTATTTGATTTTATAGTGTCATTGGAATCTAAAATAAAGCCACGATAGCCTTCGCTATTCAGAGATAAAGATCATCAACATATTTTCGTCATGATCTTCTCATACTAAAGTTTTAGTAAATGGTTCCGGGGGTTTAAACTTAATCTGCTCTTTCATAGTTTCATATAAACACTTGAATCTTGATCCTTTATTCTATTTCATAAAATTCCAGCTCTCTTGAAATACAATGTCTCTTAGATTTAAAAGGGAAATTTCAAAGGATATTAACCAGCACCCTTGCTACTTTTGTGATTAATCCCCTCGACCTCATCAATGCTACACAATCCCATCGAGAATATGGAAACTCAACGTCTCATAAAAGTTTAAAATAATCCAATCCACAAGCTTAAAACACATGATAATTTAACATCCCATTTACCGTTTCCGAATGTATGAAATGAAAAAGGAAAACAAGTGAAAAATAATTTCTAACGACTCGAGAGCCCCATAAAGATAAAATAACTATCGGTTTGACAATTTCAAGTATCTGACATATACGAGTCACATACTTTAGTGACCGATCACCCAATCGATTGGATGCCAATGATAAGTCCATTCATCAATTGGCAAGTGTATCCTTGTAAGTGAACGAGTTTTTTGAGCATGGACTATAAATTCTTAGTTCAAAAAGTGAGTTAGGTGAGAGAGGTACTGTGCTCAGTGACACTGCTGGTATACCACTGATTCAGAATATTCGGAATCTGACGGACTCTGACTGTTTGGAGATGATGGTAGTATTGACTGTACGGCCAGAGAGAACTGAGCAAGTATAAGTATTCGGAAAGAGTTGGAGTGCTGGTAGTTGGGACTGTTGGGAGTGGATGTAATATAATATAGAATCAAGAAGTTGGAGTTGAGATGAACCAAGTAGTATGGTGAATGGCAGTGTGTAAACTAAATGTTAAACTAATGTGGAATCGTTGAATGTAGAAAGAAGAGGTGCAACTAGTATATAAGTACATGTTCAGCTTGTTTTCCAATCCTCAGTGACACGGCAGTCGTCCGAGTGAAAACATTAAATAAATAACTCAAGATTCATACTTAACCTACAAAGAGCTACTGGTATGATTTAAATCTCTTTTTTTAAACACTACCCCGAATTTAAAAGAAAACCCACTGACCACCTCATATAGGAAATGCTCCCTTCAAAACACCCGATTTGGAAACGGTCGAATTTTGAAGTACTACCAGTCCTCTACCGCAGCCTTCAATTCCTTTGAGGACAATATATAGAAACTAAAGAGAATTTTCTATCTCATCGTGACCCTCTACTTATTTGTGTTGTGTGAAGTTTCCCCAGTTTATTATAGAGAGACTTTCCCAGAGTCTTATGGTCATCTGAAAATAGAGGCTTGAGACACATTGCTGGATTCTAATATCTTCGTGACAACATCATCACCTAGGATTAACGTGTTGTGAAACAAAAAAGTTACGGAAGCATACGCCTCGATTCTGAACACAACTCGTAATCGAGATTAGGAAAGGATTTTAAATGCAGTGTGTCAAACTCCGATCAATCATGGCTTGTTATATGAACATCCACCTCAACCTATTCCCAGTCTACGTCCTCTTTCTCCTATTGACTTTGTCTCATGGCAGACCCTCAGCCAGAATACGAGGGCCTCGGTATTCTAAAAATCCCATTAGAGATAGCAACACTATTATTTCCTCTCTTTCCAACTTTCATAACCATAGATTATCATTAGTCAACCAGTCAAGTAGTAGTATTAGCACCAGCAGCAAGAGCATGTCCCATAACTATAAAAACATCTTGCCCCACTACCCCTCCAAACTAAGTCCGATCTTTGGGGAATCTGGGAAAGGACCAACAGGTAGTTGGCGTTGGAATACCCTCCAAAATCCCCAGTCCATCCCTCAGAATCTTGTCCTAAGTGCTGAGAATGGATTGAATAGACTTGAGCCCAAGGGACTCAGTCAGGTGGGATCCGATCCGATCAGTCCTCCTAGAATCCCTCAAGGGGAATACGAGAAGCCGGAAGAAAAATCAGGGAACAAGATAAAAAGAACGTCAAAGTGGTCTCAAGTGACCAGTCTCACATCACCCGGACTCGGGGAGGAGATGGTCAGAGAGGCCCTTGTTGATAAGTCCACCATGGACTTATTGATGGGAGAGAATGGAAATAATCGTTATGGTCAACTAGAGGAGATAATGGATGGAGATGAGACGGAGGAGATGGGATCACTTGAGGATCACCAGAAACTTGACAAGTTTCGAATGAGCATTCTCAAAGAGCTGGGATTTGAAACGACTCTTGATGTCTCAGTAAAAAAGGATGCTACGACCTCCGCGGGTTATCTCCCTGACATTCCACTCCCCACAACTCCAAAGGTAGGTAGTCCATAAAGACGGAAATCTCAGTCCGTCTCAATTCTATCTATTTTTTCTCTCCTTCCTTGGCTCAATGTAATCTTAGATGTGTAATGTGGGGGGATCGTATCATCAAGCTATCAAATCTTTCCTCACTTGTTTACTTGATACCCTATTGTCCCCAAGTGTCCTTCCTTATTTCCATCCTCGAATATTTATCATTCAGCCAGTTTTGATGTGCCCAATTCAGTATTTTTGACGAGCTACAGAAAGGTATGAGATGATATGTTGAGTTGGCTTTTCGAGAGGATGAGATGTGATGTATATAGTGTTACATAGAAGAGTAAGCATCTGCGAGCTAGCTCAAGCCAAGATAAACCTGTCTCATCCCCTGCAGTTCCTACATTAAAATATGGACTTTGATGCTCAAACTATGCACGTATCTTGTACTGAGTGATTTGGTCAGCTTTTAATCCAACACGTCCATTGACTCATCCTACATGGTCGAAGAGTCGAGATTAAAGACAGATCTGAGACAAAAGATGGTCTCAGTGACAGATTCTTGTTTTTCTGCACTTGTGCTCCTGGGGTCAACTTCCTTAAAGCATGTGTGGCTGGGATGGTCACAGAGTCACTTTTTAAACCCTTTAGTTGGTGAGGCAGGGAGCGTATTCTTAGAGGACTTTTAATTAATCCTCTCAGAGGAGAAACAAAAGGTAAGAGACTTTAAGAGAGGAGATTGGGATAATCTGATTAGCCCACATTGGATCTATTCATTGTGGAACACAACTTGAGAATTAAAAGTCTCCGGATTTCTTGGGCAGCTCAAGGGGGATCATGAGTTTGATGAGTAAGACACAGAGGAGAGGATTTATAATCCACCTACAATCATTTAAAAAATCATCTTCAAAACTTGGGATTCCTCCTCTTGGGACCCTCTCCAGTTTTTATCCGCCACGTTCCCTCTGAGCTGCGTGCCTTTTAGTGCGTGCCGTGTTTACGCCATAGGAAATTGCATGCAGGTTTTCCCCACTCGAGTTAATAGCCACTCACTACACAATCCCAAGGTGTTGGAAATACATACATATGCAAACACTTATGTCATTGTTTATACACTTTTTTGCACCTTCAACCATACTCCTTCCATACCTTACCTTTCCATATAATAGTACACATATACAATCTATCAATGTATTCTACCTTAAGAAATTAATTAATTACTACTTACTAGACCACAGTTGTCTGCAGAATTAACTCAGTCCAATTAAAAACTACTAAAGTACCTCAGGTGACCTTTCCAGGGGAATGTCACCTACACGATAATAGTTGCAATATAACTTGTATCGAATTCAAATGACTTAGCCCTTCAAAGCCCATTGCCACTCACAAATATTTTCATAGCCATGTATTTGTTTTGGATCAATGAATGAACACTAACCTAGGATAGTGGAAGGGACAGTGCCGGGCTTGAAGTTCTTGTAAAAACGAGTTAGTCATCTAAATAAATTATATCTATGAGCATTGCTACCTTAAACAAAACTTATGCGAGGTTCATCTTAACTTGAAGAGGTCACTAGAAGTTTTGAATTGTAGGGGAAAGGAGCCTTGTGAATGTAACAAGGAGCCAGAAAGCTAAGACTGATAATGACGGAATGGGTCTAATAAGTCGATCTAGTAGTTAGCAGCATGGACTCTGATCCCGTAGGTAATGACATAGCTCGTAGCCCCAATATTAAATTGGATGCAGTTACCTTCGTTACCATTTGAAAGCCCTTACCAATAGTGGATCTGGATGAGTTGTAATTCAAAATGCAGATTTTCCCCTCAATGTATTTGCATATTATAATATTATAAATCTGCCCGGGCGATAAAATCTACATGCACTTGAATGCATTCCTCAATCTTGGGCTCTCATTTCATCTATCACTTAAGGTTAGAGGTATTGGTGGTGGTGGTTTTCGAGGGACCAAGTCTA
The DNA here is from genome assembly GCA_034694785.1 of Agrenia bidenticulata. NCBI lineage: Eukaryota > Metazoa > Arthropoda > Collembola > Entomobryomorpha > Isotomidae > Agrenia > Agrenia bidenticulata. The sequence goes on from JAQFYM010002616.1 coordinate 18,599, forward strand.
AAAAGAGTTGGACTAGTAGTAAAATCCCCACAAGGTACGAGTATAATAATAATTTAATCGTTAATCTTCCTCACTCCCAGCCTTTTCTGTGGCGATCTTGTAATTATATATTAACTGCAGGATATTGAGTACTGAACAAGAATGCAAATTAAGTGGAGAAAATTAGCTGGCTCAATACAAATCCTAATTCCCAAGAAGCTTTTTAGAAGCAACGGAATACCCTCTTGTTCTGGGGATTCACATTTCCCAGAGTTGATGGTCAACCAAATACTACACACACACATACTACACAGTCAGAAACTCCTCTACGTAGGTCGATAGTGGTCACACTAGGATGCAAACTTTCCTAGTAATCATAAATACATACTTGTATATATATACACACATTTCATAAGTTTATACAAAGCTTGTATTTTTATACATTCCGATTAGCGTCATAAGCAGTGGATTTCTTTACGATTTTTTTTATTATTCCCAAATCCGGCTCATATCTTAAAAAAGATCGTTGCACCAGAGCTAAGACGTTAGTCAAGTCTCAATGCGATTCTACAAAAATCTCATCTCAGATACCTTAGAAATATTCCCCTGCAAAATCCCCTCGCAAATAAATATCGGGAAAATTTCAAGTACAATCCAGGCAGAAGATTATAAGCTATAAATGCCATGTAATGTGTTAGCACAGGTCACTCATCCAGAAATGGAAAGTTCGTTTAAGGACGCATTTACAGTTGGAGGACAATCCACAGATTTATTACCTCCGGGTTTTTCTGTTCTACTTATGAGTAGAAAAAATAACAGAATTGGCTGCTGTTCCAAGTATTTAGACACGTAAATTATGAGTGGATTTATTTTCCTGGACGCACCTATAATAACTCCCTCTGACTTGATTAAGCGAAAAAAGTTGAGGGCTGAGAATATTAATAATATTATTAATTATGTAGCTATAGCCAAGATGTGGGCTATAGCATAGGGCTTATCCGCAGCGACTTACCCATTGCATTGTTATTATAGGATCTACGTGCACGGATTTTGATAAGGGGCATTCCCGTCATAATCCGACTAGTCTGTCAATGTTACTTCCAAACGATTTTAATCAATCGGCTAATCTACATTTTTAAAACGCGTGTTCCTCTCTTGGTTTCTTGTGTTTGTGTGTGGTGTGTGTGTGTGTTTGTGTTTGTGTGTGTTTTCGAATAGCTTGTATTACATATCACATTTCAGAATCATGTACCTTAACAGCTTGATCATGTAGTTGGTCCTATTGATATTTTAGTATGGCCGATTGCCCCTGGAATGCTCAATTAAATGTTCAACTTTTTATATCCCCTGATTCTAAAAGAATTTGGCTTGCCCAAGTCAGCGGTGAGTCGTGTAAGTGAGGAGTAATGATCATTCTAATGAAATGATACACTAGTCAAAGAATTTGATCTTAAAACAGGATCTTGTTTTTTTGCCCCTTTATATCCATGGGTTTGCCCTAATCAGTCATGCAGTTGGTGAACGCAAACGGTAACGGGGGTTCCCTCATTACAAGAAAATGGGATCATGATGATTCATGAGGGAGACTTACATCTCTCTTTCTCTTTTAAACGTTTAACTCTACGTGATGAATGTATGCATTATCTTTAGACATTATTAATATGAGGAATAGAACTAGAACGTGATGTTCTTTCTTTGAGTCATATAATAATTGGAATGTGTCACAATCAAGTAGGAAGACAAAAGTAAGTTGAAGTAGCCAAGTCTGAGCAATTTTTTCCTCTCTTGCTAATTTGGATTAATATCCGTTAATCTTTCGATGAAACGAGGTAGGGAGGTAGATACTCAAGTGCTATGGAATTATTATAGGCCAGGAGGTCTTTTCAGTATGTACTTTTCTAATTAGAGCCAATACTTTAAAAGGAAAAGGATAGATTGGATGAAGTAACTTTAATGGTCTAAAACCTACAGAGATGATAGCTCCCTTCCCCAGCCCTTCGTCTTAAGTACATAACTCCCCTGTGCTAATGGGCCTTGCTAATCCAAAGTCCTTTTAGGCAGTCAGGACCTTAGACATTACAATTAGACCACTTATGGCTCTAAAGAGCTTGTGTTTATGTAATCTTCTCATTTTGTGGCCACTCTGCTTTCTTCAACTTGTGGAAAGAGGTGGGTGCGTAGATCGGGCAGGTTGTGTAGTATTTAGTTCCGGATTCTCATCGATACTGCTCGAGTCCTCTGGAATGATTGGGGTGCCAGAGCGTGTCAAGTTTAAGGGCGACAAGTGATGCGTGGGATGATCAGAAAATTACCAAGTCCAAGTCTGTGACTTGACTTGGCATCTAAGAGTCTTTGAGAATCCAAGTGCGTAGGTTCCTCTGACGAATGTCACTGATCTCCTATTCATTACTCATCTCATCCTGCATCTTATAGATGACAGAGTACTGCATTCCCATTGTTTTGCTCGGTGCACATGAGGGACGCTCAGCGTTTTTTCCATCCACATGATGATACCATTGTCCCGCGTGGCTGAGCTCTCATTTGTCCCAACTAATTTAAACCTCTCTGTCTCTTCCTCGTGATTGATCTGTCCTGAAGGAAGAGGACTAAATGGAATGGAATGATAATTATAATGTGTAATGGGAGGTCTTGCTTTACCTCCGCTCTTGCCTTAGTTTTTAAATGTGTAAATAGGTAGGCCGGCTGAGTCATTCGAAAACTTCGAATCTTCTCTTCCTTGTATCCTCACCCAGTAAGTAGTACATGGGGCGAGGATACAGAGACCCAAGCAAAAGCCTAAAGTCATGTAGGCGTCAAATTTTCTCCCGAAAGTCGTATTTCTTCCCATGTCACTTGCAATTCTCTCCGCACTTGCTTAAAAGACGGAAGGTGAGTAGGATATAGCTTTGAATATGCTAATAAAGGAGAATAGATAATTTATCTATGTACATACACACTTCTAGTAGAGCATGGGGCTGAGGTCTTAAATCTCGTGTCTGGTGTCTGGTGCTCCAAAGCCTCTAAACTATAAACATGGCTTGTTAACGAATGTAAGTAAGCTTCACCTTAATCTTCTTGTTCCAGTGCAGCCAGCTCCGTCCCAAGTGTTACACGTACACAAACAGTAGCTTCTGCACTTGCTGAGCTCCTTATGATGATGGAGACTTGCATGCCTAAAGATGCAAAGGAAAAGTGTTGAGGAAATGCGTGCGGGTGCGTGTGAGGGATGTCATATGCTTATCATCCTTGTGTATCTCTCCTATTTATTTTAAATATAGAAAAAGTGCAGAAAGCCAAAGTGAGAGAGCCCATAGTTAATGATGCGTGCTCATTCATGTTCTCAAGTGTGGAAACACCTCTGGGACTCTCTCTCTCTGTACACAATGGATTTGAATCTTGAGACGTGATGGAAGATAGGAGGTAAAAACTATTGCTGATTTCAGAGCATATTGGTGGCCGAGCGGAACTCGTGGTGTGGGTAATAGAGTGTCAAGTGAAGGGATGTCAGAAAAGCAGAGCTAATTACATGATGTAATGTTAAACTAGGAATGGGCTGGTTACTTTTGTTCCCTTTTGGACGGAGGTATGAGAGATGAGAGTTGATGAGACATTTCTTTTTTTAGATTTCTCATACTACTTGCTATTTCTAGTATTCCATTGGATCAACGGGAATCACAGACTTCTCCCCAACGACCAATCTACCTGATACTCACTTCAATAAAACAAACGGTCGTTTCGATTATCATTGGTATCCTTAATTGGTAGGGAGCTTCGTCTTGGGCTTTTGCTCTTTTTAGGCTTGGTTTCTAGGAATCCAAATTTTGTGTATCTAATTATAGTAAGAGTGACATCATTCGTGTGCTTTTAACGGTAGGAGATTTGAGATTTTATCGATTGATATTAGGAATTGGGAAGACCAGAGAGGCACACTCATCGATTCATAGGTACAGGTACTTTTGCAAATGAGCCCAAGACCAAATACCTTCTGTTCAATACTATTCTAGGGAAGTAATTTAAGTCACCTATATTTATATTTAATTTCACCGAATAATTAAATAATTTGCATGCATTTAATCGTA
>JAQFYM010002617.1:0-22625 GCA_034694785.1 Agrenia bidenticulata
TCTGCAATGAATTGTACTCCCTCTTTTCAATAAATTTTAGATCTGTATGATTTATAATTTCAGTGTGGAAAGGGTATGAAATCCATGTATTTCTTCTATAAAAGTCAATTTCTACTGGAAAATAAAAATGAATTCCAGATAGACATAGATTCAGTGCATCCAAAATATCCTGTTTAATTAAATGCGCGTTAATGGTGATATTCAAACCAGGAAAAGGAGAAAAATCATTTGAATCGACACAGTTAGTAAAGTAGATGAATTTATTCCGCGGACAATCAATACCCCATAGTAAAATAGCAAATTTATATCTTCCCCCTGTATATCAAATTAATTGTGTTAAGATATGAATAAAAGTCGGACATAAAAGAAAATCTAAGATTTAAAAATTCATCATTGAGTAAATCCACATTTTATCATTGTATCTCAAACACCATGCTTTTAAATCATCTTTTTTTTCATATGCTCTTTTTATCCGGTTTCCACGTGATAGTCATCAAACAGCGGAATGTAAAAGTAGTTTTGAACTGCTAGAATATAGCTCATCAGATATTGACATAAATACTCTTTCCCTCAAAGGGCTTCCCCAAAATAAAATTAATGATTCCGAGCATTTGAGCAGCAGAGAATTAAAACGAAAGAAATATCTTTTTGGAGGCTAATTCATCCTATGAAACAAGCAATAACAAACGAGATTTGATTATTTTCTTTGTGTGTATGAAATAAAGCCTGATACCTTTCCAGACATTATCCTGCTCCATCTGAACAAATACCAACACATTTTTGCCACGAATGCTTGTTCATAATACAATAATCGTTTACTAAATCAATTATATCTTTTCCGGTTGATTTTTTATTTTATATTGCCACAGAACAAAACAATCTTCTAATATTTATGCACCATTAGTAGCTTTGATGCATACTAACACCTGGTTTCTACCAGCCATGTCATGACTTTCATCAATCGCTTAAGTGTAAAATATACTATTACTAATCATTAAAAGTAGTTTTTCTCCTATATGGTTGGCTTAATTCTATAATTCCTTGGCTAATGGTATCATTCGAACAGGAATTATTTTTGAATATAATTGTTTCAGTGGAAGAAAGAAGCATTTCAGATAATTTAAGTGTCAAAGGTTATAGGAATTCTTCGGCGATTGTGTGTGGGAGGTTTTTCTGCGCAATGGCTGTACTAATATAGTAGCCGGCAAGCATTCTCTTATAATTATATGCTGCAGTTATCGGAGTTTTCTTATTTTCCGTTGTCTCAAAATAGGTTGTTAGTAAAATATCATAAAAGTTTTTATCTTTGTATCTTTGATTATGTATATTTTGCACTTTTAAATGATGCTCCAATTTATAAACAACCATTGATGAATCAGACAGAATCTTTGAACATATTAAACAAATAGTTCTTTGAACATTTGCCTCCTTTATAAAGTAAAACCCAATATATAAATAGTCATCGTTATATTTTCTAATTCTCAATATTTTGAGTTGAACTGCCATTTGACAGAACAAACATAGAATTCAATTGCAGATTTACAGTATTAGACATGTTATTTTCCGTAGTATACATATTAGTGCAGCTGTCACCTCTTTCTTCATCTATTTCTTCTACTGTTAATTCAATCAATGTTTCTTGAAAGTATGATAAATATGCTGGTTTAAATATATGAACAAAACTAAAATTCACATAATGGTATAGTTTTATCTGCAAGTAAATTCTCATATAATGAATTAATAAAATCTTTACTTTCTGATTAATGTATTTTTTTTTTCGTTCTTAAAAGGGTACGAAATGGCATTCTAATGGGCACGAAAAAATCCATTGGCACGTTTCGTGCCACTTTGAGAAGCCCTGATCTAAAGGAGTAACTCTAAAAAAATTAATTTGTAAAATATATAGTACTTCAAGCCTATTTTACCATGAAAACATTCCAAATATATTGTTATTGCATTTAAAATTTGTAAAAAGCGAAACTATTGACTTGATATGTAATTTGTAGACATTTTTTGTATGAAATGAATAAAAGATTGCAAGATAATGATAAAAGTATACTTGATATCGATAAGAATAAAACCTACCTAAAAAAGACGGTATATTGACTTAATTATTATATTTATGATGCATATATTTAGAGCGTACAAATATTTCGAGTTATCGGCAAAGAATGAAACTGTAAAAATTAAAAGTAAATGCTTTATACAACAGCTGTTTGATTGAAACAGTTCAAGTCTTCTAAAAACTTACAAGAATTATATAGCTAGATAGAATTTTTACTTTTATACTTAATGCTTAAATATGACATATTTTTTGCTTAAGGAAAAAAATGAACTATTACAGTCAAGAAAATATCATTTGGTTAGAAGAGCTATTGCTGTCGATAGTTACACAGAATCTTGAAATTTTTAAGTAGATAAATATCCAGAAGCAAGTAATCCTAAGATAATTTTTCTGTTTGGAACAAAATATCACTGTAAGTGAGCTTTTTTTTTGCCGTGAATGTATAAAAAAATACAAAAAAAAGAATATTTTATACTTTTCAAGTTAGATTAGGGTAAAATTATATGACTTAAAAATTGATTAACATGTAATTTACAGTAAACATCAATAATTTATTTTCAAAATGCGAGCTATTATTTATTTCTTTATTTTAAATTTGTTTAACGCCAGTATATGTTCAAAAATGCAAAAAAAAGCGATTATTAATTTATGTAAGTCATTTTTTGAGCAGCTTTAAAGTACGGTGTAGTAAGTACAGGGTGTCCGTAATTAAATACGAACAGTGATAATGTAAATTTTATATTCTAAGTCTTATTTGAGACGAATTCCATGTAACAAAAAAATATATTGGTGCGCAATATTATACGAGGAAACTTTAAACAAATGCAAGGTAGTCGTCCGTTGTATTTACAAGCAGACTAAGACCAGCTCGTTCTTTTTACATGGCAATTATTACATACAGGAATTATTTAGTCGAGCTACGTTCGTAGTCCGACTTGTTCGGGTTAAAAAAAGGGTGTCAACTTTACGGTTACCGCGTTAAATTTCTAGGTATTTTTTATATACAAAAGCGAACAGTGTCAACTCGTGGAATGATGATTTGTGACGCCATTTTAATTTAAGATCCTAATGAGTCGGGCTTAATCTTGTCGGTGATAGGTTGCAGGTTTCTATACTATAACCACTTTTATGCAACGAATTTGCGGTAGGTTCTGGTTATTTTATATGGCTTTATTTTTGAACTATTATACATATATAATTAGATGAATTGCCTGCAACACAAATTTTTACTATAAAACAAAAGCTTAGTTCACCAAATACAAGCAAAAAAAAGACTATGGCATGTGGTAAATCAACTATATAATATGTAGACATTTGTGTTTATGTATATCTTTATTATAAACAAACGTTTCGTCGGTTTGGTTTTTTTTATTGATAATCTCCTAAATATATGTTGAAAAAAATCTAAGGGCGTGTCTTTTTTGTTATAAGAAAATTGTCTTAAAGAAATCGATTCCTTTATAAGTACTCGACTTCTTTTTGGGGCCCAAATTCAATTTCTTTTAAGAAATTAGTCATGACTAGTTTCATAAAAGAAATCGATTTGCAGGCTCTAAAAAAGAAATTGATTACGTTTAAAGGAATCAATTCCACAAAAAAGTTTTATTTTTTTAAAAAAGACACGCCCTGATTTTTTACTGTTCTATTAGATTACGGACACCCTGTATATAGTACCCCCTGGTTTTTCTTTAAATGCTAGTGTATTACTAGAAATAAAACACTATAAGTATTGCCTAAGACGACGTTTTTGTTTACTTTTTGTTTAACATACGCATAAAGTAGCTTTTAATAGTACACAGATGACCTTTAAAATTATTTGTATGAACGTGTATTAGTTTTTTTGCCTTAATAAAATTTTAAAAATTAAATGATATGGTTCTACGATCTTAACATCATTTGTGACAAACATATCGAGTTATCCCTCTACATCCGGCTTTTAAAAATATTACACGCAAGTGCAGCTGTGTTTTTGTTATAAAAAAAAACGTATACTTTTTACTTTTTACTTTATTTTTGTAATTATGTGATTGCCTTATAGGTTGTTGCCTTTTTACACAATTTTTACTCTCACTTAATCTTGTCTATTTACTTTTTACTTGCAATTACAAATAAAACTTAAGATGAAAAGCAAGAACACATCAGATAAATGTCTATAAAATTTTAGTGTAATTTTTTGTTAAATTGGTTTGATATGCATCCATTTTTCATCGTATAAATATTTCAAACAAAGTCATAATAAAAAGAAAAAACATGCTGTTACTATACGCTTTCTATACTCTATACCGTACAATGTTACAGAAGTGTATACTGAACCTAAACAACACCATGGCATTCTGATGGAATCCTCTTTTTTAAAGGGAAACATCCCCTGATTTCCGAAACAATTCATAACATTAAGAATAGCATTAAATTGACAAAGCTACTTATATTGGTTTTTATATAATTAGCGAAACTTATATCTAATTGAATTAATTTTGCTTGTTCAGAGTTTTCCCAGATATCGAAAAAATACATTTTTACGTTAAACTCCAAAGTTATAGAAATAATGAATATTTTGTTTATATACTTATGGTATAGATATACATTGTTTATATCTAGAGTTCCACTAGTACAGTAATTCATTTCGATATTAAAGGGTGATTTTTAAACATGGAAACAAAAAATAATTTAAAATATGGCAGAATGTATAAGGTCTTTGGGTAAAAATTGCCTTTTATAGAGTGTTTATTTTGTAATATATATATATTTTTTATTATACTAAAAACATAAATTTTTATGTATCTTACAACATTCCGTGTTATCTGCAAAAACCGATAACATTATAGGGGTGTTTAAAATTTAAAAAAAAAGCTTACAACATAAGTTTAAAAATTATGTAATAGTGATGTAATTTGTCACATGTAGGTGTTTATGGGTTTACCCTACTTTTTACACTATTTAAGATGATCAAATAGGAGGATTAAATATCCATCTAGCAAAACACCATCCCAAACTTTTCGTATTATTTTTATTTATGCATTTTTTAAACGGGTTTTGATATGTTTACACTAACCTGGTAGATTCCGGCTCATTATTTTTCTTTTCCTTCCTCTTTTACTTAGATAAACCAAGATACTTCACATTTACATTACGTTTTAAATGTTTTACTTTGTTCCCACTTTTGACTTCAAGCTTTTTTTCTGATGCCTCTTATGTAAATCATTTTTTTTTATAAATCCCAGGGATCTTCGACTTTTTTTGTCACGCTGTAGGCTAATATATACGTTTGAACCGTAGGTTATTGACAAAAACAGTAATATCAAAAAAACACAAGTAAAAAGTCAGAATAATATTCGCTTTTTACATATGCAAATATCTATTTATTTACGAATATCGCCACGTAAATAAAATTGAACCGTCAATTTCGCAAATCTTGTTGCATAAAAATAAAGGCAGCAATTTGTATACTCGTAACTGCAGCAACCTTGATAAATACGTTGGGGGTAAGTTTATAATGTTTTTGTTTTATTAAATTACAGTAAGTAATATTAAAACATTTGATTTCTATGATGTAAAACCACACGTAATACAAGCTTATAAATGCCGACCGTCCGACTAGAATACGAAAAGATAGTGCTGGAAATAAAAGCTGTATTTTTTAGCAAAAATTATCTGTTAATTAACCCTTATAAAAAATATGGCCAGATTTGGGGGGGGGCGGCAAAAACATTTCCCGAAATAATCGTTTATTTTATAAATTCACGACCAGGGCTTCGCAAACGGGTTCAAATTAATCCTTATAGATTTTTTTCCCCTTTGGGGTTTAAAATTTTACTGTTAATGATAAGGGGGTTAGAAAGCCCAGAAGGTTGGTGAATTATAAAAAACAAATAAAAACTGTCTGAAGGCAATAAATCTTGCTGTAAAAATACAACTAGATATTATGCATACGTTTACTGTACTTTGGCTTTTATTTTACAATTAAAGAATAAATATAACATCCATTATACTTTTTTTGTAGGTCAGAGTTTGCGAGCAGCATGATATGCAGAAAGAACGAGACACATTGGCGTAAATATTACATAGGGCGCAGTGTAAGGTATCTACGCTGGTATTTACAAGATGCACTTACAGATAACAATCAGGAAATTAAACCGAAAGAACATTTTTAAAAAAAAATTGAATGAAAAATCCTTTTTATCTGAGCGATTCTAAAGTTTTTAAAAGAAGAAGACTTAAGGAAAAAATATATGGGTCTATTGGGAGAAATGCATCACCCAATAAGATTGGGGAATGTTTTGTAAAACCTATTTTCAATGATAAAATTTGCTCTGGTTTAACTCCAAAAATGCAAGTTATATCCAAAGACTTAGCTTGTCCAATAATAAAGTTAACCGGGTCATCGGCCAATTAGCAGATAAGAAGAGTTCGTATTTAATTACTCGAATTAATTCAGCTAAACATTTTCCCACCCAATATGATAAATCTAACGGCAGATCCAATTTTTTACAACTGCTTTGCTATGTAAGATATGTTTATTATGGTACGTCTAAAAAGACGCTTCGTTCATATAGGAGTAAACGACAAAATGTAGTTTTAAATATATCATAAATTTAGTATTTAGTTTTTTATTATTAACAAATCGATTTACAAAATTATAAGGCATATGTAAAGATAATGCATCTGGTATAGTTGGCAAAAATACAGGTTAGACAACTTGAAAAGGCATGCATAATCTTTAAATGTCATAATTCAATCGTTTCTGCACATTTTGTAGTGTTAGCATGTAAATGTTTATCACATGAATTCGACAGCATATTTAATATAGCAAACAAAAAAGTAAAATATATGCTAAAAAATTATATAAAAAAGAGATTATTTACAGAAAAAAATTCTAAGCATATTGATAATGACCACTTGAACCTTGCTTTTGTTTAATTAAGTGCGGTGGTTGTCGAAAGAAAATCTTTTGGACAAATGTTTTTAGCAAAAGAGAACTTTTATTTTAATTTTCGAAAATCAGAAAAATTAATTAAATAAGATAATGATATAAAACCTGATTGCAGATAGGTAAAGATTGAAGTTTTACTGGATCTGTATAACACAACGGATTTTTTGAATGTAGCATATAAAGGCGAAGAAAGAAACATATACCGTAGTACACGAAAGTAATAAACCCCAAATAAATAAATTTATTATTATCGGATGATTTGTTTAAACCCTTTATGTCAACAACACCGCCTTCAAGCCCATTCAGATACCAATACAAATTAAAGGATAAAATAAACTTGTTATAAGTTTAAAATCTGTCTATTTAAGTTTTGTGGAATCGGATCTAAAGTATCAAATACCTAAACCAAATATTACAAATGGGTTAAGGAATATTCTTACTTGCTTAAAAAAATAAAAACAGCACTAAACCTGGTGCTGAAAGAACCATGGTAAATTCTGACGTAGGAGAAGATCTTTTTGGGTAAATCTTAGACGCAAAAAGTAATGGATTGACATTACGGTATGCTTGGATACACGCTAAAGCAGAAAATATAAGACCGAAATAAAAAAATACGAAGATACTGAGACGCTAAAAGTTACTGGATTCATTGATTTGTAAACTTTATCATAAGAAATGATTTGAGTTTGCGAAAATCATCTCTTCTCGTATAGAAAAGAACATTGATCAAAACATCATTATGTAGTAGCATGACAAAATCAAATAATACATTCTATATAAAAAAATACTACCTGAAAATAACAATATGATTAAAACTCGGTTGCAGTTTGATCTGCCTAATGATTATACAGTTGATTTTAAAGAAGCTCGACGAGTATAAATATGCAAGAATTGGCCGAGTAAATCTCAGTTTTACAGTTGCTGTCCCCATTTCAGCCACATGTGAAGTTTTAAAACCCTGCATATTTTAAAGATAAGAATGATACCCAGCAAAAAAGATAACTTACAGAGGTATATTGGATGCATGCTTAAGAAAATGTCAGTGTTGATACCCAGATGATGAAAAGTATATTGAACACCTTTCAAATCCACAATAAAAGAAATTTCGAATTATGCACATGTTTGTAGGACATCTTAAACCAGAAATAATTGATTACCTGGCAGAGAAGAATTTTATCATTTTATTTGTTCAACCGGGATTTGAAAAATAATCTGCAGCATCTTGATGTTGGTCTTATGAAGCCAATAAAATCCAGGATGCGGGAGTTCTTTATCAGCTGGCTACATGAAAATGGGATTAAAGATAGAAGGATAAAGGTGTGACAAAAGAAGCAGTAATGTGAGTGGGTGAAAACAACAAAAAGTACAACCGCGTCTGAGATCATTATCAAATCATTTCCAAGCGTTGGTATTAACATATTTGATGTATGAGAAATTCAATTATCATATACTACCGTAAACCCAGTGGATTGGAAATTGTAGGAAAATAATATCACGTGCATTTTATGTTATCTTTTTTTACATACCTTAAATTTTTGCTAGTCTTCCTTTTTTTATAAATTCAAATGATGATTCTTACTTTCGGAACATAAAATTTTAATTTATTTTATTGACCTTATTTTTGGGTTTCTTACTATCTGAAAACTACGATACATTTTACATCAAGAAATGTAAAAGTTTATAAAGATAATTTATTTGTATATTTTTAGTATTGAGACCCAAAATGGTTATTCCTTTGTTAAACATTTTGTTGAAATCGCAAAGAATCACCATTTTAATGATGGTATTTATGAAATATAGCTAAACGCAAGAGAAATTCTAGACAGCGCTGTCCGATTACAGTAATACTTCCTGAATAGATATTCCACCCTATTTTATGCCAAAGGTTTTGGATTTAAATGTGTCTTTATAAATTAAAAAAGAATTGTTTCCTTTGAAACATGATAATAATTTGAAAAAAGATTTTCGGAATAAAAATAGATTGATTTTTACATTCAAATACATAAAAAATATCCACTGGGGTGTGACCCGATCCAAGTTTTTACAAAATTCGGGTTTCGGGTTCAACATTTTTGAATCGGGTCAAGATCGGGTTGCCTGAAAATTTGACCGCCAATATCTATGGAAGCACTATTTGCGGTAAAATTTATTAATTTTCTATGCAAAATAAATCAAAAAATTACAATAATATGTGCTAATATTATATAAAAGAAATAATATATGAAAAATAAACAACAAAAGAATACGCCAGAAAAGTATTGTCGTGAAAAAAAACATGTTTGCTTTCTTAAGCTAGACTTTTTATTGTAAAAGTTTTTTTGTTACATTGATAAATATAGCTTATGACTGGAAAAAAAATAGGGAATTTTAAAATACTTAATTTCGACTTTTTATAGAGACATAAGAGCAAGTTTACTTTTTAGAAATTGTTATTCGTTAAAAACGAACAATAAAAAATCAAACACATAAAGTATTATTTTAAGTTCAACAGAAATATTATACTAAGGTTTGCCCGAGTAAAAATACAAATTATAAACAATTTAAACTAAATCAAACAAAGCGAAAGTATCATTTCTGTATAGCCTGTTCGATTGGGTCTAAATATGCAAATGTTCAGGTTTCGGGTTAGAGAAATCGGGGTTTTTTAACCCGAATTTTCGGGTCGGGTCGAGCCGGGTCATATTCCAAATATTTATTTTTATACAGTTTCTGCGATCTGTATGCTTGGTTAATATAGTTGTAGTTATCTTTCGAAGTAGGATTTTTTAAAAGTAATACCACGACCACATTCAAAAGAGCTACTGTCTAAACCTAGTGAAGCGACAAAAAAAGACAGACGTAATAGTATAAAAAAATAGCTACTCTTATTTATAGTGCTTATGCTAAATTTAAACTTTTTATGTTTATAAAAGCCTTTTATTTTAAATTATTTAATACTTTCCTGGGGTTCAAAATTACATTTTTTTTCGTTTAAAACAGGGGTTCTTAACGATAAATTATGTCGTGCCAAAATGAGGGTCAAAAAAAGAAAACGTGCCAATTAATTAAATTATTTAGTTTCTATTATAATATCCTAGCCAGAAGTATTTGGTTCATAACACTAATCAATTCTTTATAATCAACATGTGTATTAGATTTTAAAACTTAAATTCCGCATCCAAATCTTTAACAGAAGTCCTTGATTTTTTAATAATATTATTGACGGTACCGAAACAGGATTCACATGCGTATGTTGTGCTAAACCAAGTTAACATTTGCACACCTCGCTTGCCATTTTATCAATTTCTGTTAGAATTGAACCCAAAAATGCTCAACATTTACACAAGCGTGAAATTTTCGCCTCATAACTGGCTATAAATCGAAGAAAGAAGATCAGGTTATTTACCAAAAGAATATTTAATTTAAAAATATCTTAAGGGTTAAAGGGTCTAAGATCCATTGGTTTCGGGCACAACTAGCAAAAAAATAAAGACAGAACTGTTTAATTCCGACAATTAAATCATTTAACCCACACTTTGCAATATTTTTCATATCGTGTGCATGTTCATTATTGACGCGTGACGCGTACATAGCGCAGTCGTGATTACTTACAGCCCCTGCATAAATTCCTATTTTTTACTTAAGCAAATGATACTATTCCAAATTTAAAAAATATTGTGATTTTTCCCGTGCAGTCTTTCTGTTGTTAAAATAAAAGCAATTTATTATAAATCAGTCACGAAACCCAAGTTTTGTTACAAAATAGTATCAGCAAGAAAATTCATGTATATTTTATTTTTAAACCTAAAATAAAACGACCAAAAAACATTAAACTTGCAATTAAAACGATGTAAAGATGCAGCTCGCAATGAACACGCAACAAAAATATGACGAAGTAACACAACTCTGTTTTCATTGATTATAAGTGATATGTTTTAACAGATACGCTTTCTTTAGGGCTTTACCTTCGTGGTATTTTGCAAACTTAAAACTGTACAGGTTTCTATTAAAAACTATGAATTTAAGAATCCCGCGGCAAGAACTTGCCTGTAAATTATACAGTTGTTAAATTCGATTTTTCTGTTAGTACGTATAACATATCCATAGAGTCCATTTTGCAGCCAGTCAACGAAGCAGCTGCATCTACGCATGAACTAACACATTTTATTCCATTGTATTCCATGCTTAAGAAAATTTAAATAAATATTATAAAATACATCGTATCCTTCAAACGAGCGTCAAATATGTAGTAAAAAAACAGTCAAGCTCAATTTTGTTTGAAATGCGCATCTATCAAATAGTAAACTATTATTTCGCTTAGACTTGTCTGTGCTTTCATCTAATTGGATGGCGTATAAAGAAGGCATGCAAAACTTATGTTCTAATTTTGCTTCAATTTGTAATATATATATTCTTTTTTCCCTTTTTAAAAGTATCATTTGACATCGGGATTTTATAAGTCAAGCTTGCAGCTTCTGCTCAAACAATTTTAAAAACTACAATGGCAAGACAGGACTGTTCTAGTTATATATTATTTGTGTAAGGGTTACCTCCTTTTGCTTTTAACTACGCTACGATAAAACTGTTTTTTTTGGTTTTTTCAGAAAAAGGCTTTTTGCTATATGTCAAAGCCTTAGTGCATTTTTTGTCATAATCAGCAAAAACAATCTTAAAATAATATTTTGGTTTTTTTTGATCATTCTTTCTATGAATTCTTTCAAAATGATCTGTTAATTTATCAATGGTGAAAGCCGAATACGACAGTTGCTTGTTACGAACATGAAATAGGAAACATTAGATATTTTTGATTGTAACATAGAGAAATCCAACAGCAAGGAACATTTTATTTTTCATTGAAGACGTGCTGGAGATCTATTTCACTCGTCTCAGGTCCTTAGTGCTGTTTTTTTGTGCCGCCGAGCCAGCATACCTCCGTTTCATCTTGTACATGCTGAAACATACGACAAAAAATATTATGTGAATATGATGAGCAATTCGATGCCTTTGTAGTCTGACAATAATCATCTAAAATTTCGTTCTGCCGTTTAATTCTTTCATCGCTTTTTGGTCTCCGTGGACATACTTAATTTGACACTAACGGGTATTTGTTTCTTATAAGCGTAAATGCATAGCATTTTCTTGTGTTTTTTTGACATTATTAATTTTTTTCGTTCCTCGCGTTATTATACAGGATTTTTCTATTTTGGCACGGCAAGGGCACGAATAAAAGCTTTGGCACAAACCGGTTCTAGTCATGAACCCCTTGTTTTAAACGTTCAAAAAGAAAAAGATGTAAAGCGCTGTCCTAGACTATATTATGTTGACGTTACCCGTATTTCTAATCCGTAGTTTGTGGGTTATATCACCATTGACTAAACAATTGAATAGATGTCCATTGGCTTACCCGTCCTCTTAGGTTATAAATGGAAAACCAAAAACAAACACAAAATAGACGATAATATCACAATGGAAAAAAACGTTGTTATAAATATATAGGAAACCTACAGAAAGAACAAACTTTACTGATAAAAAAAATAAAAGGATGGCTATGGTAAGTGTAACAACTCAATAGTGTTATACCATTTCCATTTCGAAATTCAGTTTTTTGTTATACAACTGTGTATGGATCTAATCATGTTGTTGAAGACTCGAGGTATATAAATACAATAAAAAGATATTTAAAATCATTTGGTTAGAAATTTTCTAACTACAACTTAATTACAGATATTCTTTATTGTCTATAATATCCATTTTTTTTTTCTTCCAAAGATAGAAAAAAAGTAAAAGGTGTATTTTTAATGAAATAAAAAAATAAAGAATTTTTTGGGCCAAAAAGGTTTAATCATAAAAGTATATGTGACTTAGCCGTTTTCAAGTAGTATGAAATAAAAGTGTGCTAATTTAAAGTTTATATATAGGGGAAATGTGATTAATTACACAGATATAACCACACAAAATAAAAGCTTGCTCGGATCCACAAACAATAATATACAACTAAAGTATAAATGCTTAACTCTAGTTTTAAAGTTAGAATTCCTAACTTTATGTGTGTATACGAAACTTAATAATACACGTTTTTGTTTCTGTATGTAAAAATACTAGTACAAGATGTTAAAGACACGATAAATACTACACAAGTCATATTATTATTACGGCTCGTCTTTTTTTGTACTGTATAGTAGTATTATGTATAAATTGAAAAAGGAAAAGAGGATTGTTACTATAAAAAAAACTTTTATAGGCGCATACAAATGTTCTTGAAGAAAAAATAATTCTATGGCGCGCTACCGTTTAAAAGAAACACACCCCATCATATAAAAGCTGGCCTCACCACATCCAAAACGCACATACGTGTGCACCTCGTCAATCCGGCATTTAAAAAAATCGCACATATATGTGCGTCTCCTCTAATCAGGAACAATATTATTTGCTTGTATATGTGCGATTCCGCCAATCCGGCATAAAAATCGCACATATATGTGTTGGCACTTCTCTAAGGGTAAAGAAAGAAGTAATTTGCAAAAAGCGAGGGAAAAAACATTTTAATATCTAAATAACAATTTAAGGCCCTTCTTTAAAAAATAAAATATGTAAAAAATAAAGAAAAGGTGCGTAAACAATGTTTACTTTTATTTGTAACGCGGTAATTTAGACTTTACATTCTTAAGATTACAAGATTAAAAATCAGTGTAAGTTTTATACTATTTGTAGAACAATTGCAATAATTATGCTTTACTTGTCTATAAACACAATTTACAAAGGTTTTATTTTGTGCTTTCGTATTTAAAAAAAACTTATTTTTTATATATTTAGTATTTTTTATGGTATTATTTAGGTCATTACGAAAAAACACTTACCAAAAGGCTTTTTACCAGACTGTGCTAAAAGACTAAACGTATCAGTAGAACTAACATACAAGCCATGAGTGAGTGAATAAATATATATACAAAGTACTTCAAAAAGTTTAAATCGCACTCCCGTTATAAAAAACTTTAGTTAACTCCTTATTGCAATTCTTAGAATATAAATAATATATTCCACTCCAAATTTAAAAGTTTTATCATTGTAATACAAACATGCTGCATTTTACAATACTAGCAATTCAGTAATAATGTTTTAGTACGTAAAACCAGGCTGTATAATTCAAACGACAATTGTTTTTTTTAAGCGTGCATGTTCCTTCGTTTTGTTTTTTGTTGATTTATCTTGTCAAATGTAAGTACTAGTAATTATGTAGCACAAAAAGGTTGATTTATTTTTTATCGTCTCAGGCAAAATTAACAAGTTTTTGCGTTGTTTTTACCATTATTCTTTTTTTGATATATTTCTTCTTGATGAGGCGGTGTCATTTTTTAAGTAAGACCACTTGATTAAAACTGAAAAAATGTCTTTGTGTATTTAAAGTGTTCTTTTAGTAGATTGCAAGAGATTTCTATTTATAATACACTATATCAATAATTTATTGTTGATTGGCTTGCATATTGAAAAACTATTACGTATGAAATTATACATAATTATTATTGTTAATGTTTGTTATTTAACTAGGGTTGCTTTTTTAAACTTAAAAAAGAGTTTTTTAGTAAAAAAGATCAAAAAGGGCACTTTTGCAAATATCCCGTACTAATTACGTTATTGATGAAATAAAAGCAAAACGTAATTTCTTCAACCATAAAAAAGTAAAAGCATATAATATAGCCATAAAAAGTAATATCGCAATTTTTAAAAGCAGATATACTGATATGAAAAAATTATTTTTACAGGTAAAGTGCTTTTAAAAATAGGAAGATTGCAAAATTTTTATTTTTTTGCAAACACCAATACTACCTACTTTCTGTAGAATTAAGAGCGACAGACTTTTCCTACACAGAGATGCAGCAGCTCGTTGCATTAAAGCTAGTCAAAAGTAGCAAATATATTCTTGGTTATATGTTTGCAGGTTAATGCAACATAGTCTTTTTTTTTTGCATTAAATTCTTTACTGCTTTTGTTTTTTGTGTTAACAATAATAAATGAATACTTAACGTAATTAGCTAAAACAAAATTTTACATTTAAGTATTCTCTCCTTAATAACATATATTTGCTTACAAAAGTTCCATGCCACTATGTGGCGGAATGCATACGGAAAATAATGCATTGTATCAAAATAATAAATGTACAAGTTTTATTAAAACAAAATGTCAAATAAACAAAATTTACCAAACATATTTTTTTGCATTTATACTGACAATTTCTCAGCTGAAACATTTCCAAAAAAAAAAAATCCGTGAAACAGCGTGTCAACAATTGCAAATAAAAAGAACATAACAAATGATAAACTGCCATCACCTGGGGATTAACCCGACCCAACTTTTTACAAAATTCAACGCCCGGTTCAGCATTTTTAAATCGGGTCAAGATCGGGTCGGGTGATGATTTGACCGCCAATATTTTGGGATGCACTTATTTGCGGTATAATATTCTAATTTGTGTTGTAAAATAGACAAAAAAATTATACAATATGCGCTAATATTATTTAAAGAAAATAATATATAAAAAAAAAACCAACAAGAAAACGTTTGAAAAGTATTGATTTGTAAACAAAAAACTTGTTTGCGTTCTATATGTTAGACTTTTTTTGAAAAGTTTTTTTGTTACATTGGTAAATATAGTTTCATACCTTGAAGAAAATAGCACACAAAAAAAACTTAATGTCGACTTTTTTATTGACATAAGAGCAATTCTACTTTTTGACAAATGTTATTCGTAAATTGCAGTAAGATTCAAAATCAAAAAGATAAAATAATATTGTAAGTGTAAAAGAAAGATCTTACATAGTTCTATACGAGTAAAACGATAAATATTAAAAACAGTTTTTACATAATCGAACAAAGCAAAAGTTACTTTTCATTATAGCTAGTCTCGATTAAATCAAAATACAACAATTGTCGGGTATCGGGTCTGAGAAATCAAGTTAATTGACCTGAATTTTCAGGTAGGGTCGCAGCCGGGTTTCACTTCAGGCCATCAAAGTTTTTATTAAACGTCTAAATACACAACACATACAATAAAATGCTTTTGAGAACAACGTCTATATGCGATCTTTTGTAATAAATGTTCTTGACATGTCATCATGTGCTATTTTAGTGAGACATTTGCCTTTACCATTTTTAAATTTTATAATGTATTAGATAAAACCTTTATTTTTTATTTCTGTATCTAAATTCGATGACTTTTGATTGTATGTATTTATTTTGTTTTTTTTTATTTTGTTATAACATTGTTTTACGAATTGTTATTTTAGAAATATTAAAGTTTAATATACTTTCACTTAAATATCAACAAAAAACGATTTTGGAAAAAAATTTGTTTTTTTGAAACTTTTCTTTATGAAAATAAATTTATTACCATTTTAAATAATTCATCGCTGTCGGGATAGCAATACCTATGACATAGTTCCACAAACATTTTTTCAGCCTTATTGTCCTAGCAATTTTTTTTGCATGTAATTTTACTTCTCTAAATTTTTTACGCTGATTTTAATACTATAAAATTATGCATTAGGAGTTTGATTTTTATTTGAGGCTTACAGAAAATGTTACTAATACAAATATTTTTTTTCAGTTATTTTTTTTTGTTTATGATTTCTATATGCTGTTTTTAATACCTCTAAAATGTTATCTGTACAAACCTTTAATTTTAATTTCCTTAAACATGAAACAACAAAATGATTTGTGGTTTAAAGGTAAATCATTCCCATTTTAATTACAGAAGATAAAGAAATACAATTTTAATAAGATTGCACCGTAAAACAGAAAAAAAGAGCGGTCGGGACATATAGTACACCCGATTACACTTTAAAAGCTTCAAGCGCATCATCTGTATAAAAACTAGCTCTTAGGTGAACTTATGAGCCGCATATCATGTGTGAACCACCAAATCTTTGCCGTCACAAAAATAAACGCCAAACTGCTAGTGTCTTTTTCGACAGCTGCACACGTAACATTAAAGGTTTATGTTGGTTGCTCCAGAGTAATTACTCAGCACAATCAGTGTAGTATAGACAAATTTTGTGTAGTGATATCGATATCGATACGGCGCCTATATAAACTTTGTTCGAAATGTATTGTAACAAGTAAAAAAACGCAGCATAAAATCCTTTCGCACAAAAAACTATATCGAAACATATAAATCGACTTGGAGTACATGTGTCGTAATTCGACGGTAAAATATGCTTGAACTTGCGGCAAAATCGTAGATTTCGAGCTGCCGTGGACAGTTATTGCAAGAAAAAAGTACTACTATATACCAAAATACAGTAAATAGCAAACCTGTAACACAAAAATAGTTGTTCAAAAATAAAAGTGCATGGTTAATACAGTTTATTGAATGGCAGAATTTCATTGCAAGCAAGGTTTTATCATATACAAAAATGCATCGATGGAATAGAAAACAAAATACCCACGATGTCGAATAAGCAACAATGAAATTGTAAACGTAGCTATATCACTAGAGTTTGCATCGTGCGATATTAAGCAAACCCACTAAATCATTTAATGCAAGTAAACTTTATATTTTAGTACGAAACAACGTGCCTTCTCGCATATACTGCTATAGATTAAGCTTTTATATACGTGCTGGTATATATTTTTGGTTTGTCTTTTGTAGTAAAAAATACTAAGTCTACCTATTTAAAATCCCGAAAAATATTATATGCCGTAAAGGACAGCTAAATGTTATTATAAAAACACGTTGTTTATTAGGGACGAGCAAAAACGCAATGTGCTGCGTTTTTGAACACCTTACAATAAATATATGTGCGAATGCTGTGTAAGACAAGCTATTTGCGCAATTTTTAGAATAAAATTCTTAAAAGAGCCTCATAAAAATTTTGCACCGTCAAATAGGTGAAAGGAAATATCTTTACTATATCATTTAACTTTTTTTTCATGTCTTACAGTTATCTTTACAATTATCATAAGAAACTGTTATAAAGTGGATTTTTTTATTTAAATTTTCGCAAATTTTATACAGAAATATACGAAAGAACAAACATTACACATGCTTACTTGATACTTATTAAAAAAGAAATTGCAAGTTTCTTGCAGGCCTTATACTTGTATTGTCATTTTTTAACAGAATTGTCAGACTATATAAGTAAGAGTTGTAAGGAATTTACCAATTATACATTTACCAATTTTTATTAAATAAAAATCTAAACGAACGCTAACGAGTATTACATTCATATAGCTATGCCTCATAGTTACAAATAAGTTGTTTGCAAAATATTACGCGAAACCCTGATAAAATCTATGAATAAGCATATAAAAGTTTATGAAAAACCATTACACACTTATAAATGTCGCAGTTTTTATGTATTTGTGTAAAAACAGCTTTTAAACCTCAAATATGTAAACCTTGTTATAAGAACACTTTATATGCATCTCGATGAGTGCGACACGCCGAAATCACGATTCTACACAAAAAACGCATTATGTTTGTTGCAGTTGGTCTAGAAATAAAAATCATTGCAGGAAAAGTCTTTTTTTTCTACGTGGTTAGCGGTTATT
Organism: Agrenia bidenticulata; assembly: GCA_034694785.1. Classification (NCBI taxonomy): domain Eukaryota; kingdom Metazoa; phylum Arthropoda; class Collembola; order Entomobryomorpha; family Isotomidae; genus Agrenia; species Agrenia bidenticulata. The sequence goes on from JAQFYM010002617.1 coordinate 18,522, forward strand.
TTGTAAATATGATATTCTAGTACTTTTTTTGTTTATTCTAATACTAGAACTATATCATAAGTTATAGTTATTACTAAAAATGCAAGTCCCTTGCTGTTTAACAGCTGCATTTAGCAAAAGGGTTAATGAAAACCATGGGTCGGAAAAATACTGTAGGATACTAAAAGTCTACAAGGATAGGTATTGTGTTAAGGATTTTAGTATAACAATCCATAAATGTACAAATAAGGCACATAATTAATATTTTTAACATATACAAGCTATTATGCCGCAGATTTAAGCTACTTGTATGTTTTTCAACTACTGATTTTGTATCCGTAGCATCCAATTACTTCTAAATGCGAACACGTATACTTATTACTAGAAATCATACAGGGTTTATGTACTATAATAATGATTATATAAAGAATTACCCTTTTTAAACCATTATTATTGTCATTCTGTTTACGTGCTGTAGCCCTTTTTTATAAGATATAGTCCTTGTTCGAATCCAGAATAAAAGTCTTTGTCTATGCTTTGCAATACTCAACACTTGTACGTACACTCGCAAAGATAAAGTTATCCTTAATACAACTCTATAATTACTTTGATTGTTTAAAGACGCATATTTATAACCGATAAACATTACTTTTATTTTCTTTGTTCATTGGTTGGATTGGCTAGAAAATATATTAAATCCTAGGAAATTCCTATAAAGCAATACAAATATAGACCCATTACCATAAGTATAAGAAATCAAAACACGTGATACGTAGAAAAAGTGATAAAATATATTTAATTGTGTTTGATTATAACGGATCGTTCAATTTTCCGAGCATGAATGCAAACACAAGGAGTTTGTAAGTAAAGCATTTTGTGCCGGTAAAATATTATTGTGAATACAAGATATCTATATTTGTGTATTTTTTGCATTCTAAAGCAAACGAACTGTACGTATATACCAAGTGATAAGAATGAAATGCTCAAATGCAAAAAACTAAAAACAGATGTAGAAAAGTTTGAGAACCTTTTTTTTAGGGGGTTTAAACCAATATTCTTTTGTCTTATTGTTACTATAAATAAATTATATTTTCGGCGCTTATGTTGTATCAATTATTTTATATAATAGTGGCACCTTATCTTTTTCTTGCAAAAAACATGAACATTATAGAACTTTTCACAAAAATATGCGCATTAAAAAGTTTAACCCTTTTAAAAAAACAATTTAAAAAATTTTATAAATTTAATTTTCTATAAAACTACTCCACATACCTTATCGCAGGGATGAGCATTTGCATATTCTATTGACCTATTTTTAAATTAGAAGGGTTATTGTCTACTTGCTGAAAAAACAAAAGCAAAATCGCACTCAAAATTGCGAATTATGTTAAATACCTTACTTATGCCATAATAATGAGATTTGATTGCACTAGCATACACAAGAACATTATAATTTTTGTTTTGCCTGACGAGATGATAATAGAAACATAACAGATGTTTAATGAAAGATTACCCGCAAAAAAGGAAACAAAGGTATGAAGACTTTTTGCTGACAGCATGTTTTTTTTTAATCTCTTTGCTGTTGTAAAGGATCAAAGTAGTATGATGGAATTGTATGAGAATGATATCAAAATAAAGTGGCAGAAGAATATGTTGATAAAGGCGTTAAGATGCCTGCAAAAAAGTGAGATATTTTTTCTTAACACATTTATGACGATTTTTTAAGAAAATATACTATAATATTAGACCATCTGAACACCCCTGACCTATACTATATGGATATCCCTTCAATGCTATTTTTTCACTTATTTTTAGGCTAAGTTGCAAGTGAATGTATGGATTGTTTAATTTCTCAATTACCAATTTTTCATCTTCTGTATTTTCTTTTTATTTTTGCTTTTAACATCATTTTATTTATCAAGTTTGCTTTGAAAGTACCATTTTGGATACCCTAGTTGTTTTATTATATGCATTCGGATAAAATGATCTTTACATTTGATAAGAGATAATGAACTGTTTGAGAATTTATACCCGCATAATAAGCAAACAGGTCAATCTGCCCCATCGTCAGTTTCATAATAGAAGTATAAATGAAGTAATAAATGCTGTATCGACGTTTACGTATTGCTGATTTATACACATACCAGCGTCTGCTGTTTGCTCTTCAGTTTTTACCGGAATTTTATCAATGTTCATCGTGTGTTTTTTTGACCCCATTTTATCTTTTGAAGGTTCAAAAAAAAAGAAAGAGGGTCAATTTTGAACCATTTGAACACCCCTGCCCTATTACATTTCGTCTCACCAAAAAAATAAAATTGATACAACAATAAACTTTTTTCAACAAAAATCAATAAAAACACAATATATCATAAATTAATACTAGAATTTTAAATTCTGTATTGGTTTTGGATTCCGGATTCTTGTTTCTGGATGTTAGATAATGGATTTGTGTTATGGATATTGAATTAGATATTGTGGACAATGGGAGATGGAAATGCGATTATGATTCTAAATTATAGTTAATTAAGGCAAGATTTAGATTCTGGATGTTGGATTCGGGATAATTGGTTCCTAGATAATAATTATGGATTTTAGATTTAGAAATCTGGTGCTAATTTCTGAATTTTGCTATTCTGACTTGTAGATATCAGGTTACAAAGAGAATTTTACTATTACCCAGCTAATCTTTAGGCTTGGTTAAAAAATATTATATCTGCCACTATTGTGTTAACCTATTAAATTCAAGTTAATGTGTAAAACTTGTCATATATAGGCAATGCGAATTTATGCACACAGAGTTCTGGATTTTTCATGATTTACTTTTTTTAAGGGTACTCTGTGTAAAAATGAAATTTTCGCTATATACATAAAAATAATGCAGAACAGAGGCATACAAAAATAATCAATGTAAAATTAAAATAATCGTTGTAATTACAAAGAATCAACTATACAAATAAAATATGAAAATACATTACTCTTTACAAAGTCGTAAAAAATACACAGTGTAAATATAAAATCTAACAAATGATAGTGTAACTTAATTAATAGAAAAAGATGCGCGTATATTTGCTCTAAAAAAATATTAATTTTGCAATTTCAGGGTTTTTTTTTTAATTTACACCGACCCTATTTTTTATTTTATTTTTGATGTTTTAGATTTACTTTTTATTGTATTCATAATTAAACCCCTTGATTCCCTAGCCCATGTTACTAAAATTAGATGTGAATACCCAAGGCAACAGCGGATATGAACAAGAAACTTTGTCTTTATACAGCACCCAAATGATTTAATTTATCATCCTGAAAATTTAATCTCGCATCTATGTAAATTCTTTAATCAATAAATTGTGCCTTCTCATAAATAAATAAAATAATGGAAATGCATTCGGTTAGAAAGGAATCTCAACCCCCGGTAAAAAAATATTAAGAAAGTCTGTAAACCGGGAATTAATATTTTGTAGATGTTCAGCCAATGTACTTATTAGTGTTTTTTCACATAATAAGATTTAACTATCAAAGCAAAATCTTCAAAAAATGTTTTAATGACAGAATTACGTACTCAAAACACAGTTATACAATCGCGTTAATATATAAAATTATAGATTTAATTTATATCAAGTTACAAACACTCTGTGCATCTTGCGTTTTATATTTATAGTATATATGTAAAAATTACATTTAAAACCAATTTTACTGTCAAAATTTACCTCTTATAATGTAATCCTGTATTAAATGCAATAAAATCAATAAAAAATGCTGTTGATTGTATACATTTATAAATTCCCAGGTCAAAATCTTTCTATTCTTCAAAGATTGATCTCAAAAAAACAAGCTTAGGTGTACATGTAATTAGTTCGTTGCTTGCAAAACTCTTCATATATTGCATTTCTGTAAAACAACTTCTTCAAAACTATATTATTTCATAAAAGATACTATATGAATTACCTTAATCATGATACAGCATTTGGCATGTCGGGCTTTTGAACTTAAACAAAAGGGTCTATAAACTTTTCATGAGTTTGTGTTACGAGATTCGGTTATTACTCTACTATTCTTACTAATCATAGCAGGAGCTGAATCAGTGCAAAAATTTAAAAATATATATATACTAAGTCAACAAGTACG
>JAQFYM010002618.1:0-22617 GCA_034694785.1 Agrenia bidenticulata
TTTGCTGTTATTTGTTATTAGATTAAGACAATATATATCATTTTTTATCATTACATGAGTTTTGCTTTTTTCTTACGTTATTCCGCTAACATACTATAATGCATATATGTCCATTGTTACTTTTTACCTACACAAAACCTTGTATTGTACGTTTAAATTTATACAAAAAACTTTAGATTGCTTGTTTAAGGATGTAATGATTGCATAGATCAGAATGAAAAATCGTAAATGCAGAATCTTGCGCGATTTATTCTTCTAACAGCCACACATAATTTTTTATTTTCATAAAGTGTGATACTATCATTAAATACTCTGGTATATACAAATTACCATGAGCTGAAGTTACCTTCACATCTGCTGACTTTGCGTTCATCATTAATGGATTGATATTGCTCCTTTTGTAGAGAATGATTTCTAGAGGTTTTTTGTACAACAAGCATATGATGAAAACCTGCAATAAAACTATAGACTAACACGACGCTTAAGATAACCAGTTAGTACACCTATATTCGAAAACTTTTACTTGATATTAATAACATACAAACATATGGGTGGCATATTCAGAATGCAAGTATTGGTATACAATTGGAATAATACCTGTTTGTTACTTTTTTCATTATTTTTGGTAAGTATTTCATAAAAAATATACGACTGTCATTTAATTGTTTTTTTTATGTTTCTGTTAAGAACATGGCAATAAAATAATAATTTAACGTTATTGTATTTTAATTCAAAAGTATTTTGAACTATGTCTAATTTGTTTTATTTATTTCAGTATTATAAAAATCACAACGCTTTCGTTATGAAAATCCGGATTCTGCTTTGTGGCCATCTTGCATTTTATTTTATTTTATTTTCGAGCCGCAAATTTTAATTATATCATCGATTTCAGTAAGTGTATATTATAGTCAATATGTCTCGAATATATATTTTCTTTGTTATAAAATAATGTCACAGCTAAACCAATATTTTTGCTTTTATTTAGGTTAAACAAATAATTCCCGCTTGATAATTTGCTAATAGCAACATTATTTAAAATTCCATGCGTTGGTATACAAATGGTCTTTTTTCTGCTTACTTTTTCTATAGTTTTATTTTTCGTGCTTTTTGATAACTGCTTAAAATGTTAAAAAAGTAAAGGATTTAACAAATACAAAGTTTATAAAAAGGAAAAGAATAAAACAAAAAATTTATTCTAAATAATTCACGTTAAAACTTGCTAATATTATGAACTGGTTAAAAAGCGTAAAATGAAAATTTCTTGTAGTTAGGGTATATAATTGCATAAAATAGGTTTAAAAAAGTGCACTTGTACGAGATTAATTTATATAAATGTTTATTTGTACCTTGTTGAATCGCAAGGAACCCGTCGATTTGATACGCGCATTGTGATAATAAGTATAGCAGTTTCATGATCAGACAGAATAAAGTTACCATTTTTAATAATAACCAAACATGTGATCTTTTGTGCTCTGTGATCACAAAAAAATTGTTTTTACTCGTTGACTTGTATGATTTCTTATATTTTTTTATTGTTTTTACGGTAAAAAAACCTGTTGTGCTTATATATGAATTAGTACTAAAGTAAATTGTTTTTTGTTGTTTATACCATTCCGTGTAAATAATAAAATTTACGGGTGTTTTTATCAAAATTAAGATACAACAAATTTTATTTTATACGGCATAATACACGGATTTACTTGTTTCTTATGCTGTCTATACAAATTAAATTAACACATATTGTAAATGCTACGTATTTTATTTACTTTGGTTATATTATATACAGCCTGAATTTTTTAAAGAAACATAAACAGACTAAAGTATGACTGAATAAGCTTGTTTTTTTTTGTTTTTTTTTTTTGCAAGCTGGTTATTAGTTAATAGAGAAAATTTTCTACATTGTACTGTTTTAATTATTTTTATTTATTTTTTTATTACTAAGATAAATATAACTAATTAAAAAGTATATTTTTGTTAGCTTTTTTTTGCGCCATAAAAACGCCAATCCTAAAAAAATAGATAAATCAACCTGGTATCAAATAAATGTGTTTTTTTTGTACGTTTTCGGGGCCTTCTAATAAGTATATAAAATAATGCAATAAACAACGATTTTTGCCACATAAAAATATTCTTCTTTTTTTTACTATAAAGGACCGGAGAAAAAGATATTTTTACAGAATAAGTGCGTAACGTAAAAAATTAATTTAGCACACTACATCCATTACAATATTGTTTAGCTATTCCATAACAATAAAAAAAACTTATTATAGCAATATTGTCGTTTTAATGTTTTAGTCGTAAAAAAACAATAAATGTGAACCCCAGTTGCGGTTTAGACTAAAAAAAGTCAAAAATCGCGTTTCGTACAAAAATGCAGATTAACGGTACAAAAATTAGAAACAAGGACCTAATCTATTACGAAAAGTACATTTAAGGTTAATTTTTTGACTTAGTTCTACAAAAAAACTTTGTATTTCATATTTTAAAATGCCTTAGAATACCATTTTTACACTGTTGTTCTATAGTAAAAAATTATCAAAAAAACGAGTTCAGTATATATATGTCTGTTTATGCTGTACTTAGCTTGTTTATAAATACACACGTATACAAAGAAAATATTTTCTGCAAGTTTTTAATACTTTTTCTTACACAAATTATAGTATTTCTTTTGCTATTAGCAACCTTTATGTTTGAATATGCGCTTTAAAAGCAACTTCAGCGTTAAAAGACAATTTTGTCGCAAAGAATTTCAAATGATGCTCGTGTGATTACGAAACAAATTTCTTGGCTTTTTTTGCTTATTACATATCAAGGGAAAAAGGTTTATAAAAATTTTAGCACCATAGTCCGTATATGTCAGATATGACATGTAAAATTCTAGAAGCTCTTTTTTTATACGAGATAAAAAAAAATATTGCCTATAGCATTTTTAATTTGTACTCTTTGGATTATTACAAATAAGTATGTTTTAAAGTATGAACATAAAAAGAATTTTATGTACAAGAAATAGACTTTATAAGCCCGTGAATTTTTCAAAAAAAAACTTTTATAAATTGTTTTTTTTTCAACTAGTTCTTAAACAGGTTTTTTTGAGTGATTTTTTAAAAAATTAAAACCGTTGTTCAAAAACCGGTTCATAAATTTTGGACCTTTTTTTGAATTTTTCAAAGTTTTATAAAAAAAAAAACGGTTTTTTTGTTTTTTTTTTTCTTTATAGAAAAATGTTTTTTTTCCTCCGCCTAAAATAGGGGTCAAAAAAAAAACTCCTCTTGAGTTGTTTATTTATATACCCATAAAAAATGAAGCAAACATAAGTTGGAATGAAAATCTGGACAGAGTGCTATGGCAGTTGCAGACTAAATATCAGAATTTAAAGTCAAGAAAGCGGGAAAAAATTAAAGCCAGGTGTAAGACAAAAACAAATCTTGATAACCTATGTAAAACTCTAAAAAACTTAGTTGTGTTCTAAACAAAACATATAAAGATACCATAGGATGGAACAACAGTTCATGTGATGGTGCTGGTGAGAAACCGTGCAAGGAAAAGTGATCAAAGGACTTAAAGTTGTCTACCCGATCGCGAATCTTGCAATTGCGGTACCGATATTGCAAATGAATATTAACGGCATATGATAATATGGTTGCACATGGAAAAGATATGATAACTCCAAAGAATGTTGCTGTAAAAGACGAAAGAAGAACAAAAATAACAATGCACAAGTAGCAGAAAACACTAATGAGAATATTACCAAATAAGATAGATATGAAACATATAGATGTATAAAAGCAATTTGCTTACAATACTAAGATTAATACAAGGAAGTCCTTGCACGTTTGGAAGAAATGGAATATAATGCTTCCAAAAGTTCTTGACATTGCCGCTATATTGAACGTTAATGGAAATGCTGAAAAATAACTTGCATTGTCAAAAAAAAGAAATAGAAAATTCTTAGAAAGAAAAATGAAAAACTAAATTGGATTAAAAAATACTCCTTTGGTTTCAATATTCTTTTGTTCGTGTTGGCTATAATTCTTATGTGCTATAAAAAACAATTGTTAAACAGTCATGATGTTGCCAAAGGTAATGATTTATACTTTCTTTTGTAGACGAAAATATTTAAATAATTTAAATTACAAATGATGCAAAAATTATAATATTCTGTAAATTATTGCCTTTTATTTTACATTGATACGGCTATTTTTTTCTAAGTTCGGCTGTTTCGTTAACCTTTCCGGCTGTTTATCACATCATTATTTGCAGGATCTACATTTGCGTCTTCATCCTCTTGTAAGTCATTTAAAATACTTTTATCCTCGATAGAATCGCGAACGTCAATAGTAAATGTGCAGTGGAATACATGCATAAATCGCTGCAAAGATATTTGGCCTGCTGAGAGTCTCGTTGTTACCACGTAAAAATTAAAACTTTTGTTTAAACACACTAATAAATCTTTCAACTGACTTCTGTGCCCGTGCATGTTTGTATTAAACATTTCTATAGTGCTTCTAGGTCATCATCTTCTATTTTCATATTTTCTAAGATGGTATCTTTCTCCTCTGTATGGTGGTAAAATTCGGCTTTGCAAACCATATCAAGCATCTGCAAAACATACAAGTTATTTGGAAATGACAAAAATTTTATTTTGTTACCAAGATGCTGTATGCATGGGAGTCATTTGCTCTTTTTATACACCAGTCGAACGATACAAAAAATATAATTAAAAAAAACAGCCAACTAAAGGTTACATTTTTAATCTACCTTTCATTTACATAAAAATTTGTTTTTACATTAAATACTCTGATATCAATGTGGGTGTCATTTATTGCTCCAAAAGCTCTATTAAATTCAATAAAACAGAGCAAGATTTAAAAATATTGGGATTTATAAGATACTCTCTTGACAAATAGTATCCAAATTTACTATAAACAGTTGTAATAAATATTCTTCTCGATTTTCGAATTTAAATGTTAAACAATCTAAAGATATTACATTGCTGCCTTATAGTTGGATTGTTCGTAAGAAGGTGTATGCCTATATACACAACTCTTATACCTGTTTTAAAGCGCTGCTCATCGTCATTTACACGCTGAACAAGTATAATTAGCATTTCAAGCTGAATTTTCAAAAAATTATACAAAATGATGTATTATAAACTATGTAAACGTGTATTTCTTTCGCGGTAGCTCGTTGCAATAAAAACTCTATCTTTCTTTGATATCGTCTTTTATATATAGATGTAGATACAAAAGCAAACAGAGTATAATGGCAGTCATAAAATGGGTAAACATTTTTTAATACGCTTATTACTAATATTACCTCCTATAAACCCTGTAAGTATAAATATTTAATACGAAGTATCCAAACAGAAAAAGCGAACCTTGTCAACTTTAGGTAACTTAAACATGTTAAATGTGTATTTTTTGTAAAAAAGTTGCTAATGCATACGATATGAACATATATATTCATAATTTTACATTTTTTAATTGTCCTTTCTTAACTAATTTTAATATAGAAATCAAATGACTTGTTTATATATTTAAAAAAAAAACCATTTTATTGCATAAATTTACCAAATTGCGACTTGAGTAAAATAAAGTAGTTTTAGACGCTACTAAAAAATAATTAATGAAGCAATATAATTTTTGTATTGTTTTAGTACCGTTTTTTGTAATCTAGCAAAGAATACGGGCGTTAAATTGCCTTTTGTAGAATGTTAAATAAAATTCTGTAGCGAGCTAATTTCTTTAAACCTTCGAACCACTGAAAATCTTTTTATAGTAAAATCTCTTCGCGTTCGCAAAAAAAAAATTTAAACAAATAGAATATATAATAAAAAATCCCGATACAGAATTTATGTTCTAACGGCTCTATCTATTTTAAAAGAATATATATAGCGAGAATGATATAAAAATGCGTTTTAAAGCATTAAAGTCATTAAAGAACATTTTAACTTATCTTTTTTACTTTGTAATTTTTAAATTTATTAGTGCAAATTTTACCAGTTCCAATTTTTAAAAATGTTAGAAAAAACTAAAAAAGGCTGAAAAATGCTTTTTATGTGCAAAACCACTGTAAAAAAAAATATGGCCTCATTATTTACTGTAAAAGTTACTAGTTTTTTTGTAGTAAGTTCAATTTGTTTGTTGGTCATTACGCATGTTCTTTTCGTTTTTTTTTTGGCTTTCAAAAGTTCATTTACTTACATATTTTTGTACTTTTTCATTTTTCTTGGTTACTTAAGACATGCTTAAATTTTTTAGCCAAAATCTCAAAACCCTTATTTTGCCATATAAATTTGTTTCTTTATAATAAATATCATATAATATGATAGTCTGTATTATTAATGTTTTGTCAATAATTTATTTATGTTTAATTGTAAAAAAAACTATATAAGGAGGTTTACTAGACGCAAGAAACAACAATTTGCATCTATACGTAGGAGAAGGGTTCGGTTGGTGTTATATTTTTAAAAACAAAATTTTACACTGAAAATAAGTATTGTGAATAATAAAATATTTTGTTTTTATTTATCATGACATAAAAAATGTTTATCTATACCCCATTTAGTATTTACTTTTAACACCTTGTTTTGTATGTATTAATACATTCAGCATAATCCCTACCACCAACCCCACCCAGGCACCCTTAGAATTTCCAACGTTGTTTCTTGCAAAAAGGGTTTCCCCTTAAGTAGTTTTTGTTTATAAAAACAATAATATAAAAGCAAACAAAAGCACAACTTTTATATGACTTGTATTTTATATATTTCCCTCTTATAGTAACTTTTTATCTAAAAAAGTATAATATATTCTTAAGTAAAAAAAACATTATTAACGAAAATATATAAATGAAATTTTAATTTTGCAATATAACTAAAAAACAAAAATACGAAAATATAAAACGAAAACTTTTTGATGCAATGAAAATCGCTTGTAGACTAATCTATGCAAAAATATTTTTACAAAAGAAAGAAGCAAGAAATCAAAAAATATACTAGAATTAATTTATAAAAGTAATTGAACAACAAAAAAGGCAATTAAGAGTTATGCAACTGCAAATGCAGAGAAGGTATAAAACTACCATTATGCACGCCATATTTAAGCAGGTTGTTTGCAAGTATTTAATAGTTATGAAAATTGGCACACAACTGTTTACTTAAAAGAACTTATAAAAATATTAAATAAGATCGTAAAAAAGCAAGTTTTGGAACTAGAAATTAAAACTAATGCTACATATTGTTGAGGCATTATTGCCTCTTAACATCAATTAGCTAAACAATTATGCACAACCAATAAAATACAATCATTTATTACTTAGCATGCCTGTATAGCTCAATGGTTTAAAGTCCATCATCCAAAACATTGTACATGGGTACAAGTCTTTAATAGAACAAACTTTTATTATCAATGACGAAAGGAGCTTTAGATGGAAAGAAAAGATACAACATAAAATCTTTCCAGAATAGATATTAAGATAAGGTTTTGATAACCGATAACTTCCTATATAAGGAATGGTTTTTTAAATAAATAAGTACCGTTCTCAACAGTCATTCATTATTCGTAGGCTCTTAGGCCACCCTCGCTGGCCCAGAACCCCACTATTTTAACTGAACATTGCATATGAAGCAAAGAAAAATTAAGTAATAAAAAATTTCCTTTTTAGGAAATTTCAAGTGAATCACCGAAAGCATAATTCGATCAATTATAAACGATTAAGGAGGCTTGGATATGACACAAGAGCCCAAATTGAGGTATCGGGCTTGGAGAAGGTACTGGTGTAATGTCGTTCAAACAAAAAATCCTCACCACCCGAAAACCCTGATTATACAGTGGTTAAAGATGATGCATAATCTATCTTTGGGTTGGAGTGCCTAATTACACAACGTTATTACATTATTACATTATTACATAATATCTATAAAATGTGGGTCAAACAGAATCAAGGACAGTAGGATTATAAAAGTTTTGAAATTCAAACACCTTATGCACTGATCCCCAACCACACGTAAAACAACAATTGTTTTCAATTAAGTATCTCAGACTTGCAGGGAGTTTGAAGAGGGAATTTGAGGCATCATTGCCTCTCAACTTCAATATGTATTACAATTATGCACGAAACAATACAATACAACCATATATTACTTTATATGCCTGTATGGCTTAATAGTTTAAAGTCCATCATCCAAAAAATTGTACATGGGTACAAGTCTTAGATAGAACACTATTTTATTATCAGTGCTGAAAGGAGTTTGTGATGGATATATTAAAATACCATAAAAATCTTTCCAGAATAGATATTATGATAAGGTTTTGGTAACCGATAACTTTCTATAAAAGAAATGTATTTTTAAAAAAATAAGTATCGTTTACAACAGTCATTCATTATTCCTAGGCCATAAGTCCACCCTCGCTGGCCCAGGACCGTACTTAAATCTCTGTTTGTACATTTTTTCGTTGGTAAAAAAAAACAACCCATAGAAAAGTTACTAATTATGCTGTGAGTTTTGTTACCAGGTACGACGTTCTGGTCGTTATTGTACAAAAACCAAATAGTAAATGGAAAAAAACATTATTTTGTATACCAAATGCCTCAATATACACGTTTTAGAAACAAAATTATTGTTTTATTTGTCTACAAAACGTTAGTTGTCTTTTAAAGTTAATTTAAACCTTTTTCTTTGTATATATTGTTACAATTTTCTAATTTTAATAGTGCAAGGTTTTAAGTACAAAAATGACCTTGTTTTTAAAAAATGTACTACACAAAAAAATTAATAAGATGGTTACTGTTAAAAGAATCTTGCGTTAATCGTACAACAGGATTCTGTCAACTATTTTTCTACACCAAGGACTATGCATCTTGTTGATTTGGTTTTTATACGGACTTGCCTCGTACCTAGCTTTTACAAATTCCGCTGCAATAAGAACAGAATCCTATATTATTTTAAGTATAAACAAAGGGGTCGTAGAATACAATGTGTTTTTTGTGGCATACCGTATGATGCGTGTAATAGAAAGCCGGCAGCATTTGCAGTTCTTCTGTAAAGCCATTTTATGCATTACTATAAATTATTGTTCCAGGCAAAAACTCTTGATTGACACTATAGCAAGAGGTTTACCGTTATATATTTCACATATGTAAATAAGTATTTGTTGCTATTATTTTGTTTTACACACGCAAACACGCCTTCATTCCCGGATTTTTCTCTTTCTACTTGTGTTTTCGTTGTATACAAAGTGCCGTGTTTACCACAACTACTACACCATATCTATCACCTTGCGCAAGCGAGTCAGTGTCAAACAGTTTCGCTGTTTACTTTTTTAGTACCGTAAAAAATTGTTGCTCTGTTGTTGGATTTAAATAAAATCATACGCAACAATCTTTTCTGGAACCATTCGTGCATGTTAAAAACTTTTTTTTAATATTGTAAATTTGTAAGTTTGTGTAGCTGATTAATATTGTGTAAAACTGTCGCTCTACTAAATTTACATCCTTTTTACTTTTTTCGTACCTTCTAAATGAATACTTCAATGTCTGAAAATTTAATTTTGCTGGTTTACTACAAACAAAAACAAGGAAAATGCAGTTATATTTTATGTTACGTAAAATACACAAAGTATGCATCTATAGTGTTAAGATTAAGGTAGATTCGTACCTTTATATTTAGGGCTAAAGGGTAGTTTATTTATTTATATTTAGATTTTATCCGAAAAGTCTTTTTATTCTAATGATTTTTTTTGAATTTTTTTTTGTTGCATTCTTTGCATATCAATTTTTTTTTTCATTATTTAGCATTTTTGTTTAAGTTATTTCTACGCTTGTTATAATAAATGTTTTTTAGTATTAGTTTTGCAACGCCATGCATATTTTGTTACAATAGCTCTTATTTTACGTTTTTTTTGATCATGATTAAAAGCAAAGTACCGATATATGGGTTACTTATTGCATTTATGTACACTCGTATTTTTTTGTTATTCAAAAATTTCACTTGCATGAATTTAGCAAAAATGAAGTTAATCGGTTGTTTAGCTTTGTTTTACTTTTATACTTTTACTTTACAAAAATATCATATATGAGTATCTAATTTTTGCATCTTTTTATATTTTTATAAATTTAGTATTCTTTTGCAATTTTTTTTACATTAATTTTCAAAATGGAATTTAGTTAATAGGTAAACTTAAAGGACATTAATAAAAAATATCTTTTTGTCAGCCTAAAATTTTCATCTTTTTGCTTATACCGGTACTGTCTCCCCACACGCTCACCGTTTCCCCTCACCACACCGAGATATCTAGTGAGAAATTTTAGGGGTGCGAAGACCTCCTCTAACCCAAAAGTTTTGCAAAATCATAGTACATTAATAAGATGCGCACATAAAGATTGTAATTACAACAAATGTAATTTGTTTATTTGAAAAAATAAAACGCATGCCTGTAAAAATTTTAGTTACGACAAAGTTTTTTACAAACCTTTTAATTTTCTATTTAACCTTTAATTAGCAAAAACATATCGGTTTTTTTTTTGTTTTTTTTTTGTTTTTTTCTTGGGATATAAAACAAAAAAATAGAATTCACAAATTCTGGTCGAGTTTATCGATCGAAAAGTATCGATAAGTACAACTGTTTTTTTATATATTGCGTATGAAACATGCAAAAAACGTTTTAGTTTTAGTTTTAGTATAAAAGCATAGTTATTGTTTTTTTATCGGGCAGGAATATACTTATTTTTGTCCTCTTTGGGTTGGTTGAACGCTTCCTAAGTAAAAAAAAAACTCATATTCCATTTTTTTATTATTTCTCATACTTACCCCCTCACGCCATTTTTTATATAGCAAATAGGTAATATTGCATTTACGCACATATAAACGGTACATGCAATACAAAAAAATAAAATATTTTTAGGAAATAAATATTAGTGTGTTTTTTATGATAAATAAGTATAAAAAATTGTGTTTTTTTTATTTATATACAAAATTTAATTGACTTTTTTAGGCATTTAAAAAATACCATGTTAAGTGTACGTTACGTTTTTTTATTTTAAATTACTGTTCTTGTCACAATTCACCATTTGGCAATTTTTAGTTGTCAGGAACGTTCTAAGGCCTAGAACTGTATCTATAGGTAGGTGCTATCATAAATAAAAACGTTCATGAAAAGCTTTGTCTAATAATACTGGATTTTCTTAGAAAATTTGTCTATAAAAAAATGAAATAAACATGCTTTAATTGAAGGCACTAGAATTATCATGAACAAAGAAAAAAAAACAATACTACAAATTAAGATTATTGCTTGTATTCACATTCAGATATACATACGTTCCCGCAATATTAGTTGCTTTAAAACTGAGAAGTGAAAAATCTAAAATAAGCATACCGCATTGGGTAAAATTATTGTGTCGAACTTGTAACAGGAACGTTAAAGCAAAGGTTTGAGTGCACAGAAAGAGGGTTTACATAATTTTCACGATAGTTCTTGCCACAAATAGTGTTTTATGTTAGTTGTATGTACACAATTCCGCAAAAAAATTTTTTTTAAGCTTTTGTCATATATTAACCGTTTCCATCGTGCTGTTTTAATAACCCACGACTATTTATTTTTTATGTGGAGCGGGACAAATTTGATAGCAATATATAGTTTTTCTAAAACATAAATTTGTCTCTGATGCCATTTTTTACAAAAAATTTACTGTATGGGGTTTAAAAAATATGGTTTTTACACAAAAAAAGCCTGCATATTACAAGTTTTGATTCCAAATAGGTATTTTTTCAGTATTTTTGCAGAAATGCGAAACAGCAAAAAAAATACTATGCTTCTATTATAGAGCACTGAAAAACGATTGGTAGAAGTTTTGTGCTTCAATCCAGTACATCATTGTAGCAAAACTTTTTTTAACGTCAAATCAAAATAGTTGTTATAATAAAAACATAAATATAGTCGATTTTGGAAAAATTAGCTCAGAGATTGTAACAGTAATTTTTATTTTACAGCAGTTGTTATTATTGTAGACGCAATTACATTGCGAAAAAGCATAGAGCCAAAAAAAAAAAAAGATGTCGCGATGCAACCAAAAAATTTTAGACTTTTCTACAAGTTTAAATAGATTAAAAATTTAAAAAGCATAAAAGGTTTTCGCGCTTTGGTTTTTGCGCAAAAAAAAAAATGATACAGCATTTTTAAAAGCTTTAAAGCGTGCAAATAGGCTTTTATAAAACAGAAGCTTACCCTTAGTTTTGTTTATATAGATAGATTGTTTTATTTGTGACATAATACAATATTTGAAGCCTTGCCTGCACCGAACAACATTTTGGAACATATTAAAAAATATTTTTTTTCTTGCGTCAAACAAAACAAAAATTTAAAAATAAAGCTCTACTTATATACATGATATTTGTCAATTTTGTTTTTTTATTGTCCGTCACTTATACCTCATATGTTAAACTGTAAAACATTTTGTGTAATAATGAATGTTTTTTTGTATTTGTCAGCAATTTTCCATTTTATTTATTGTTTTTTATTTGCGTTGTTTGCTCGCATATAAATTTACAAAAAAAAACTTGTGGTAAAGACATAAACCTAAAATATCATGATTTGTTTTTTTTATTATTGTAAACGTGCTTAATAATATAATTTTTACATAAATGCTAATGCAACGTACACAGAAAACTAATTGTTTTATAAAAGCAAAAGACTTTGCCTATACGATATCTAAAGATACGTATAAAAAAATACTATCACATATTATGCAAAAACTAAAATACCCGGTTTAAAAGAAAAAATATAAGAAGTTCACATTTTAACAAACCTTTCTATTTTGTTTATGTACGTTTTACCATGTTTTTTTGCTATACCTTTCTGTCATAATAACAAATTTGTCGTCTTTTGTTGCGCTTACCTTTTTAATATACAGTTAATATTATATACCTGGTTCCTTTACCCTGCCTGTATTTTACGCAAGGTTTAAAAATATATATCGGAAATGTATAACATTTGAAATTTTTAAAGTTCGTACTGAGATACTATACGTGCACATAAAAAGATTATGTTAAAGTAAATTTTACGTCTGTTTTTTTGTACAAAAAGTAATATTAGTAAATTTGAATATACAAAAATATATAAGAGGCTTTAAAATAAAAATAAATATATAACTGACTATGAACAGAGTGATGCCTTTTATTTGAGATTCTAAGATTGCATTAAATTTTATGTAGAGCTTTGGAATTCATGCATCTGCTGCACATTTTACGACAAACAGTTTGTGTATTTTTATACGACATAAAAAAATGCTTTTAGTGACAAAAAAGCCCTTTTTGCGAAACAAACAAAACAAAAATGTAATAGCTTGTATTTTATTGTACATACACGCATGTAATTTGTACATTTTGCCACTAAATTTGTGCTACAAAATGCGTTAAACCGTATAACACCAAGCGTTTTTATGTCCACCTTGCATGTGAAATACGCTAACATAACGGCAAAAAAAAGTATTTGCGCTGCTTTGCATATGATAGACTTAAAATCAATAAGTAAAAATCTTCAGAATTGTTTTTGTGCGTAAATTCTATGCAATAATTTTTTTTTTTTCAGTTTACACTTTTACGCATAAAAACTTTAATAAACCATTAAAATTTTTTTAAGGAATTACCTATATAAATACGAACAAAAAAAACGCAAAAAAAAAACTTCACAATATAAAGAATATCAAAACTATGTAAAACTGACTGTAAATTTTGTCATTAAAACTTTGTATATTTTTGTATGTACGATTGCATTGCAGCATTTTTTTGCGTTGCCAAGGCAAAACAAAAAATTATGTTTTCTTAAAGAAAAATGGATTTTACAGCTGTAAAAAATGTTTTATACTGATTATAATTTTAAAAAATACAGATAGAATAAAAATCTACAAAAAAATGTATTTTTGTGTGTTGATTTTTCTTAGTGATACATAACACAGCCATGGGCGTCAGCAGGATTTTTTTCTAACGGGGGGAGGAGGGAGCATAAAAAAAATGTCATGTAAACAAAACTTAAATGCTTTTTAAAAATATAGAAAATTTTAATACGATTGAGCACTTTTTATTTTTTTGGAAGTTTACTTCAAATATTCAGGTGGACGCAAAAATTTTTCTACTTTTGCATCAGACCAAAAAAATGCTTCTAGAAAGGCAAATGCCCCCCCTAGCCGTCTCCAATTGGCGTTCATGAACACAGCTTTTTCTGTAATTTACAGAACATTCTGTTTAAAAAAAACGCAACATTTTTATAAGATTTTGCAATTAAAACGTACGTCTTTTTTTTGATAACCATTTACAATACCTTAAGATACTAGTGTATTGTTTTTGTATAAAAAAGTCATTTTTTCTACATAGCTTTAAGATGTAACCACTTGCTTATAATTTGTAGGTTAAATGCGCATTACAAAGGTTTGGCTGTATATTAAATGTAGATAACACAAAAAAAATGCTGTAAAGTGCTGAAAATCGTATATATATGTGCAAAACATACTTACGGTGTTTGTTTTTATGCAATTATATATAACTATTTTGTATGGTTTGTAATATAACGCTTATAAATTTTATTATACAAGATAATGTAACCATGGACAAAAAAACTAAAATAAAGTAAACACAAAGCATTTGGCAACAAAAACACTAACAAGAACTATATGCCTTATTTTTTGTGTTTTTCATCACCCTTCAAATCTCTTAAACAGCATTTAAAACATATTCTGGGACAGGTCAAAGAGTATAAGCTGATTTCGCAATACAAAAAAATTGTTTAACAGAGTAAAAACACTAAAAAAATAAATTTTAGACAAAGAAAAACTTATAAAACATCAAATTATATATATATATAGGTTTTAATTTTAGGGTTGTTTGCATTTATGAATCTTTGTTTATAATGAATTTTTTATTCTGATTTAAACTGTGTATTAACGGCTAATTTAGGGTAGCTCTACTTTTGCAATTTATATTAATATGTTTAAATGGCTATATTTATGTTTGAAAAATATTGTAATCTTTAGTTAAATCTTAGGTTAAATTTTATATACAATTGCTTTACGTTTTTGCCTTTTCGGTATTGTATTTATTTGTTACATTACAGCGCGTAGGTTCGTGCTGACCATTTGGGTTCATTTGACAATACAACCTTTATTTTACACGTTTTCACGTTGTGAATCAGCAGCAAAGATAATTCAGATACGAATTTCTAATGTAATTTGCTTAGATGAATTGTTACGTTGTATGCGATGTTGCATGAATTTTGCTTAACATGCTAGCTGTTAATCATGCATAAAAAATACGCTGTTATTGCTTTTATACTATTTTGATATTAAGTTTTTATCTGTCAAACAATGCCAGGTAGTTTTTCTACTGGTAAATATTTGTAAACGGTTATTTCTGTGCAAATTCAAAAGGCATGCGTACATACGCTACACTATACGAAACTAGCATTTATGACATTTTACATGTAAGATGAATTTATATAATTTTTTTTTTGTCGTAATTACTAAAATCCAATATATTTTCAAATATAAATTTTGTACGCAAATCATATATAAAGAAGAAAATATGTTATGATGCTGCTAGTCATATAATAGGAAATTTATCGAGGTGTTGATTTTTTTTTATTGGTGTAAAAAATTGCGTAAAAAAATCTATAAATAATTTTCTTAATTAAAAACATTCAGTAGTAAAAAAGCCTTTTTTTACTAAGATTTGTTTTTAAAATATATTGAGGGGTGTCTTTTGTATGCCCATAACAATAATCGATTAAAATCTTTCCCACCCCATTCAATAAAATTTAACAGTTCACCACTGGTCCCATCTGTCCCTCTCCGTTGTCTACCTCCTACCTTCTTCATAAAAAAATATGGCTACGTTACTGATAACCTGTAAAAGTTTTATGTCGTAAATTCTTTTATTGCAAGTAACCTAGTTTATTTTTTGCAAGTAAAGGGTTAACACTACGTGATTTTTTATTGGCTTAAAAGATATTTTTACTTACAAAATACTCATATATAGCCATGCTAACCGTTGTTACAAGAATTATAATACAGCCTAGTTTTACACATATTTTGACGTATCTTTGCACAACAAGAATTCAATGCAAAATAAAAAGGCAACATGCTATGTTTTTATAGCAAAAAAAAAACGTTTTTTGTTTTGTAAGATAACAAAATTTGCCTTTTTAAATAAACTTTTTGCTTTGGGACGCATTTGCGTAGATTAAGCGATACAATCATATGTTAAGAAGTTTTGTTTAAAAGCGGGTTGCAAACTAAAAACAAGCCTATTTGTAATATATAAACTGCCGCTTAAACTTTACACTAATTTTACGCGAACATAACAAAAAATACCCACTAGAGTATTTTAAAGCAAAAAGCGTTAATACAAAACAATGCGTAATTTTTTCACGCGAATTTAAGTGTAGGTAAATATTTTCCGGTTTGTTTTTTTACGCACATATGCGTTAAAAGGATTTTTTTTACCTTTTTTCATGTGGCGATATCCGTGTCATAGTTTCTGTGTATACATAATAGTATTAATTAAAAACACGACTTTTTGTATACAGCAAACAAAAAATGCATACACGAACTACTTGACAGGCTATAAGATCATATTTTTTTATTTCTATCTTAATAAATAAGTTTTCACACGTAAAAAATACTACGAATTTTTTTATTGTCAAACGCAAAAAAATTGCATTTTCTATATATACTAAGTAGATTATCAAGTGTATCTTAAGTTGCTTCTATTGTAGCAGGTTTACCTGCAACAATTTTGACTTGTATTTATTTTAACGGGCTTTGGGGATATCCTTAGGTTGACAATGATCTACAATATCTAAAAATACGCTGTTTAAAGCCTTTAAAATTAATAAATATAGTTAGTTGTAAGTTTAATTTTTGTTCAAAGTTGTACGAACTGTTTTACTTGATGTTTAAGTTTGTTTGGCATTGGTATACATTTATATTTATAAAGTTCAAGCATGAAATTAAAGAAAAACTAGAAAACATAATCAAATAGATACTACACACTATAATGTGACATGATGTGCAACTATTGGCACAGAAATATGGCAAGTCATTTACTCTATAGATTTTTAGTATCAAAAGCGTCGTATAAAAAAATTGACGTTTGTTTTCAGATGGGCAAAATAAATTTACCCCGCATATTTTTTCTATGTTTTTAAAACTAACTGCCGTTTTTGTCTAGATTCATAAAGTTCTGTTGTTCATTTTTATGCTCTTATGCATCAAATGACAATGCAAAATACCATTAAGCGCTGACCATGCATAAAAAAAAGCGTTTTCCATATAAGATGTTTATTTATATTTGTTCTGAGTAATTTATTACATCTATAAAATTTATTTTTTTTGTGTTTTTGTGCAATAGTGAGCTGTTCACTCATAGACACGGTTCTTGCGTTACTAGAATATGAACTGACAAAGCAAGTATTGAACTAAAGGTATAATAAAAATATATATAAACCTTCAACTAGCACATCATACTGGTATGACTTCGTATTGCATGCAACGAGACATTTTTACATTATAACTTTTTATTTATAGTGTCTAAAATATTTTCTGCACCATAAAGTACCCTTTTCTTTGTAAGAACCCAGGCCCGCATTTTTTACCCATAAAAAAATACACGCTTGTGTATAAATTACCCGAGGCTTTCATTTTCACAGGGCAAAGGAAAAATAATTCTAAATACCAGGTGTATGAGCATTTTATTGTATCATCCAATTTAAACTTTATAAACTAAACCTACGAGACAATTAGTTTTGTTTTAAAATAACATTGTCTTTTGTCATGTAAAAAATTAATTAACGGTGTTTTTACTTTTTAATTAAACAAAATTGTGTCTTGTTACGTTGAGCTCGTACGGTCATTAATGGATTTTACTCTCTTTGCAGCACTTCCCATACAATTAAATTTTATGTATTAGTTTAATTTTCTCGTTGTCCGTTTTTTTTCAGACTTGGCTCTGACGTATAATTTATGGTCTTTTGTTTTCAATATGTCTGTAGAACTTGGTAGAAAAAACAAGTTGTTTATAAAAAAGTAAAAATTAGAGTATGTTCGAAAAAAAAAACTACACCACATACTTCGATTAATGATTTTACACTATAGCATTTAACTTCAGTATGTCTTTTTGTTTATTATCTAACATTTTGTATTTTAAAGATAAGCATAACAAAGAAAAAAAAAGACAATTTTTTTTTTTACCCATAGAAGAGCAAAAGCCTTAGCATTCAACCAGAATTGCTTAAAAACAAACATATTACTATTGCTTTTGCGTTTTCTTAGCAGGGAATGGTTAAAATATTTTTTGTTGCAATATTATTGACAAATAAAAATATTCACGCATATTGTTTTTTACTTATACAGTTTTTTAAAAATTTAGACAAAGCAATGAATTTTAGCTAAAAAAAGAGTATTTTTTTACGTGATACTGTTTTTGAAGTAAAATATCACATACCTATGTACATATATGTAAATAAAATTTGCAACCACATAGTTTTTTTTTTTTTTTGGTGCAATAAACTATACTCTTTGTTGTGGTTGAATGTATTTTTTTGCCATTTTAGCGTTTTACTATAAAAATATAAAAGCTTTTTATATACCAAATAAATAAATAAAAATAGTAAGAGGTTTAATTTTACATTCGTAGATGTTTAATTATTTTTTAATGCAAACTGATTATAACCATTTTGTAAAGAAAAAACATAAACTAAAAAGCTAACAAACCTTTTTAACTTTTTTGCCTTTCAAAAATATTAATGTTTCGCAAAAGCTCGTAATTTTAGCTTTTTCCGGCTACACAATATTTTTTTATTGTATAAGATAATATTGTTGTAATGGATAAACTAAAAAAAATGTAGTAAGAATATTTTTATCCCCTTTTATTAGGTATAGCATGCTTTGTAAAAATCTTACTTTTTTTTACGAAGAAATACAACAAACCTTAAAAGACATAGAAATAAAATGCCATAACCCACAAACATTATTTCATTTTAAAAAAAAAACCTACCCGAAAAAAAAATAAGCCATCTGCGCATTCATCTCTTCAGAAAACACTGTTATAAAAACAATATGATAGTATCATCTTATAAGCGAATCATTTCAAATGCACCTTCTTCCGCATAAATGTATGTCGGTATGCATATTTAAAGTGCCAATATAGTGCCAAAAAGCCATCAAAAATATACTTTATAGCTAGGTTTTGCCGAAAATCGTATTTATTTTGTAAATTAAATACTAGTTCATTCTTTACTTGCCTTTCATATCTTTTTCATATATATATTAATAAGGCATGGTGACAAATATCTTGGGGCTATGGGTAATATGTTTTACACGCGATATACACAACTTTTATTCGTAAAATAAATAAAAATAAGCGTGAACAAACAAATCAAACTTACAGTTAACGGGGTATAATATTTCTTTTTTTTAGACAAAATAAGTATATGCGTTACCGGCAAAGTTTACTATTAGTGGCGTAGCTTTGAGGTGGAGGAAGAAAGGGGGAGTCAATCCCTTCTAGAAAAAAAAAGTGTTGCCTTAAATGTAGAATGGTCTTTTTATTGGGCATCAAAATACTTAAAAATTCTATTTTTAAGAACCTTGTATTTTAAAAATTTATAAAAAATTTTACTTTTTATGCAAAGTTTTTTATAAAATCTAGAAAAATTGTACTTTTTTTTTTAAGATTTTTTTTTTTTGCGTTTATCTTTCAACAATTCCTGGCTACGCCACTGTGTACTCTGCCTAGGTGTAATACATTTGTGCCAATAATTATGTTAATACTGTAGCAAAAAAAATGTAGTTACCTTAGGCACGTACACTTTGCGTTTGGTAAAGATTTCGGTAATACCTTTACTTTTTTTTCATTAAATCGCTTTAACTTAAATTTCTGAAAACTTGACGATGTCATCAGGGAATGTTTTTTTCCAAATTTATAGTTATGTTTTTTTTAGTTACAATTTTTTTTTCGATCCTATAAAAACAAAAAACTTACAAGGTGATATTTACTATCACCAAACAAAAAATAAATTGTCACTATAATATATTATTATTGTTAACCAACAATATATATATTTGTACATTTAACAGTATTTGTTTTTATTGTACCTACGATGAAGAAGCCAAACGTAAAAAACAACTCGCTTTTTTTTTTATTCTTTATTTATATTCAAAAAAAACAGATATATTTTTTGCGTTTCGAAATTTGTCTGTAAAATACACATTTAAAACGACAAAAATGCGTTCGTATAACATTAGCAGCATACAAACAAAAAAATTTTATAAAAAAGCAATGTTTTAAATGCGCATATCTGCAGCATATGTGTTTTGCAATTAATTTAATTTAAAAACATCTATTTTATAACTAAATGCAATTTAATTGCTTATTATTATATTTACACTGTCAAAACCTACACGGTTATGACATATTTTGCATTTACAGCGTAAAAGATTTATTTTGGTAGAATTTGCAATTATATACTTAGTTCTTATAAACTTGATTTAAATATGTTGTTATTGCAACAATATATTTATTTTAAGCTTAGAATAAATTCTACAATAGTAACACACACGTTTTACGATATGTTTTTTTGTTATTAAAGAGAAGCACATAGGGCATAATTATCTCGTTGGGTAGGCTTAAAAGTTTTTTTTTGATGTTTGTTGATTATGTCTTTGCATTTCTGCGTCTGTTAGATTTTTCCATCTTTCGAAGATAAATGATTATATTTTAGAAAGTATTTATTGCTTGAAAAATACATCAAACAAAAAAAAATGTCAATTATTGTGTCTTAAAATGCTTTGTTATGTTTTAAGTTGTTTGCATTTGAGTATATAGTATTTTATTTTTCATTATTAGTTTTTTTTTTGACATTCGAATTTATTAGAAAATAAATAATGATAAATGGCCGGTGTAAAACAATATTTAAAGTCTAAAAGTGGCGTCTGTAGTGTAGTTTTTTGTATATGTTTTGCAGTTTAATACAAATTTTACATTTTTAATAATTTTTTTTTACGCTTTAGTTATACAGACATATTATAAAGAAAAATCAATATTTTTCTATGTAACAAATGACATATCCCTAGTGAAATTGATCTTTAGGATTATTTATACTTACACAATATAACGTCTAGTACGAGAAATTCTAATTTTTAAAACTAATATGCAAATACTACTGAATATGTGCTCGGTTCGTTACATTTTGTTAAAAATGTCAATAAACTTACACTTTGTATTACCGTGGCATGCCCGTTGCAATTTATGGATTTTTTTTAATTTAATGGTAAACGGTTTTTTTTCAGTATTTTGTATTAAAACCAATAAAAATGCAAATTTAAGACTTAGAAAAAAAGGAGTTTGCGAGTTTAAGTACCTCTAGTTGCCGCCATTAGAAGATTTATTGCAGGCAAAATTTATATAAGAATATGGTTTTTTTCTATTTACTAAGATTGCTAGCTCTAGAAAAGAATTTTTTTTTTCGGAAAAAAAAAACAATTAAGTTAATTTATAGCCACCTAAGATTTCTTATACAAGTTATTGTGTAAAATTTGATACTACTGAGTTTTTATATAAATAATTTATTGCAACAGGTAAAATTTTTTAAAAGAACAGATTGTTGCTATATGCAAACACCAGGGTCAAAAAAAAAAATTATTTGCGTCATTTAATAACTATCGATAAAAATATTTTATATAAAAAAATTATGATTAACTCTTATTTTATTAAATACCATTTTTGAAGAGCTTACATATATGCGAATTGCGACCAAAAAGCAAGTTTAGGCCTGCAGTTTTAATTTTTTTGCCAAGAACAAAAAAAAAATGCTATTTTATATAGCAACTAAGTAGGAAAAGATAATCAATACCATCATATTAATTTGGTTTCGTTTATTGAGTACTAGCGGCATTATGAAAGCGAATAAAAACACTTTTTTATGCTTAGGTATGCTTCCGCGTATATACTGGCGAATCATTTCTCTTTTTAAAGGGTTATAAGAAATGTAAAATATATTTGTAAAACTTACTTAAAAAAAATTATATGCTTTTTTTTTAAATAATGGGGCAGTCCAATAATATGACCAATACATGAACATCTAGTATTAACTGTACAACCTAAAAATTACCAAATCTATAGCATCAAAAAGTATAAAAAAACATCCTGTACATTGTTCGGATAAAGAAATAAATTATCTATAAACACTATATTTTCAGGACATAAATACTTGTATTGTACACAGGGATGGGCAGATTCACATTTTTTTATAAATCGTTAAATTTTCAAAAAAATTCTTGGTAACGGTAATATGCATAATTCTCTTTTGCAGATATCTTTTTTACAATACATTTTGACTGGGATAACATCACAAAAGATTTGACAACAAAAATTACGAAAAATACAGGTGTTTACAATATAAGCGAGTGAATAGCTTTTTTGTAAAAAAAAACCATATTATTATAGTATTTTTTATAGAACATATGGGTTTCGGTTACAAAAACAAATCCAACTAAGATTTTCTAACAAAAAAACAACGCAAATTACTTTTAAGTGATTTTGAGTGTAACTTATATGATAAAATACAACAATTT